>JANHGB010006633.1:0-36205 GCA_026283785.1 Coracopsis vasa
GAGCTGGAGGGAGAGACATGGGGGGGGACACGACAGCGGTAGGGACATAGCTAAGCACCCCCTGTCCCTGAGATCTGGGTACATCTATTTGCTGCGTTGTCCCTTAGGGGGCTACAGCCTGCAGTGATGCTCTGGGCCACTGAACAGAAAGAAACAAGCTTTTAGGCCCAATCTAGCTTTCAAAAAGAGAAGGGGAAAGAAGAAGAGAAATCTTTTGTTTGGTGTCTCTTGGCAATCGACTAGCCATGTTGGCCAAATTCTTTTAAGCTGTATCACTGCTCCCAGCTGTGGGACTGCATTCCCATTTTTAGTTGTTACCTAACCTCTTCTCTTCCACCACCCCTTCCCAGCCCACCTCTCTTATTAAAAAAAACCCCAAAAATAATAAAGAAAAAAAATCAGATTCCTCTGCAGAAGAAGGGGCCAGAGGTGAAGTTTAGTTATATAGCATGGAAAATTAACTCAAAAGTATGTAGAAAAGACTATATCCACAGTACTAAAATCCGTACTTTTATATTGCTTTAAAAAACCCTGAGTGTTATGGAGTTGCGGTTACTTTGTTGTGTTAACTACAGAAGCTGAGACTGTGCGGATGAATTGCACAGAACAAGAGAGCATAATGGAGGCAATCAACCGTTAGGCTGGTTCACAATGCAATCCAGGCAATTAAAAGCTCACCAGAGTTTAAATGAAATGGTTCTACTTATTTCTGTGCACCACACTGCACAGGCTATTATTTATGTCTCTTTTTTTAATTATGATTTCCCTTAAACTGTCAAATAACACAGAATAGCAGGGTCTCGGAGGCAGTAAGAATTTTCCACAGAACAATTTACATGCCAATCTAAAACTAGTTACGACTCCTGATGTGCTACATGCAAGTTCTGAAATGTTTCTTTGCTTCTGAAACCTTAACTTCTTTTATTTCTTTAAGTCTGTGTGTGTATTATCCTGAATTACTGGAGCTCTGAATGTTTTTAGGATGAAGCTACAAAGTGGGAAAGCATCGTAAAAGTATTCTTTTTATCTTCTACTAGATCTCTAACTCTCTTGTTGGCTGTATATTGTCAGTATGCTGTCTTTTGAAGACCAATGCACTGATACTTAATTTGCTTCAAGCTGATTTAAGTAGAGGCAATACATACTACTGTATGTACTGTATGTATGCTGTACATACTACTGTCCTTGGTAGAACTTCAGCATCCTGTATGTATGTATGTACTGTATACTGTATGTATGTATGTATACTGTATGTATGCTGAACATACTACTGTCCTTGTGTGTGTGCCTCTGTAAAGGAGAGTGGTCTTTAAAAGTTTTCAGGTGATCCAGCACGTAATAATATCCACCTCTTCCTCCTTTAACATGCCTTTTAAAGACTGTCTGTACCACAAGCCAGAAACTGAGTTCTGTGGGGTTTGTGTGTGCTGCACTCAGCATCATCAGGAGCCAATTTTGCTTATAGATGCTTCTAAATCACTAACAAAATACAGTTCATTATGTCAAATATTCATTCCCTTTGATTTTTGAGAAGGGTGATGATTGGAGTGAGATGGATTTTTGTTTCTCTGCCTTCTTCCAGGAGGCTAATTTAGCTTTTTCCAGCAATCTTCCTCTTTATCCAGAAATCATAGTTACAAATCAGTTGACAGTATTTAATCACACAGTAATAACAATAACCAGGGATGGGAGTCAGTGGCCTTGAACTTATATGGGGAGACTGAGGGAAATTCAAAAACGTGCAAAGCAGGTTATTAAGTTCTCCCTTCAAAAATCCTAGGGGTGGTGGATGGTGATGAAGTAGTCTGATTCCTGCACAGCTCTGCAGTTTATGTGTAGTATCTTGGGGACTGGGATGGAGGGAAGGGTAGAGAAAGCCCTTGAAAGCATATTGGGGTGAAATAAAAAGGGCTTGTTTGACAGTGACAGACTAGGCACTGAAATCTCTCAGTTTTGAGAACAGATATGCTCTGTGATGCAGAGCATGGGTAGGACTCTGCATGACTGAACGGAAAACTGGCTTTGATTTTATTTATTTATTTATTTAACAGCCTGGGTGTAGCACTTACTGTATGGGATTTTTTTGGAAGTATCTATAAGCTCTGCTTTCCCAAGGGAAAGAAGGACAGCCAGGCAGCAGTGCTGTATGCCGCTGCCTGGTATTTCAGCAGTGAGGAGTTTGGATGGTTTTGTGGGTGCTGTCAGGCTCTGAAAGGGTCCTTCCTGCATCCTAAGAAATAAACGGGTACCTAAACTGCAGCCCGTGAAAAGCCGTCTGACAGCAAGGTGCAGGTATTCTTACTGCCAAATTGAGAACTAAAAAGGCATAAGCACATATCTGAAAAGTGTAACTGCATTGGCGATATTATGGGAATGTTAAAGGGACGAGAGATGATCGGTGAGGTGATTTGCGTTAAGGTGACTCATACAATACAGAAGAAAGTAACAAAATGTTCTGTTTTCAAAATTAAGTTATTTAATCCAGGGCATGTACAGAAAAGGGCATGTGCAAAGAATTTGGAGATATGTAAAACACTTTTTTGAGCGTTGTTTTGTGCTTTGTTTTGTTTAGAACCTTTCTACTCTTCAAAAAAAGAGTAACTTTTTTTTACAAAGAAGCAGTAGTTTGGGGATTCAATTTTTTATTTTTTTTTTTTAACCTTCATTAAAATAGAAGCAGCTTCATTGCAAGTAAAGTGCAAAAATATCAGACTTATCAGAGGAAAAAAGCATTCGTTTCCTCCAAAAGCTGCTGCAGATTGAATCCCTAATCTGAAGATGCTGCCAGGGGGATGTCAGCACCACCTTCTCTCTCAGCCTCAGGAAAATAGATGCGCAGGGTTGCTAGCACGACTTCTGTGGGGTGTCTGCCCCTTTTCACTTGTCTCTACACGCAGGTTTGGGCTAACCAGCATGAATGACAATGCTCTGTCTACTTTCCTCATCAGTAGAAAATGTCTCAAAAGTTGTGCAGGGGTATGTGCAAGATTGTGCAAGCTGCAGTTTTATTTGTAATACAATAACCTCCTGTTGGCAGCATATACTTCAGGAATTATCGGCCTTGATTATTGCAATTTGTTCAGATGCTCACTTGTTTAGCCATGTTTCTGCGGCATCTTGCTCCTTTCAGATGGCGCAGGACAGTAGATCTGCCTGGATCAGAGGCTGTCAGCCTCCACTCTCTAACCTGCTTCCTTATCAGACGACAAAATTTTTACATTAAGATTTTTTTCTTTAAAGCCTTTAACTGTGTTAGCTCCTAGTTTATCCTGGTTTCCCTCGAGCTAAAGATTAAAGTCCTAGAACATCCCTTCTTGCTTCTGAACTTTTTTACTGAGTTCCAAGAAGTTGATACAAATTGTGGCCAATTTTATGTGTTTGTCCTCTGTGTGGCCGAAAAGAGGGGCTGGGGATAAGCTTGTTGTTGTCACTTAGCAGATATTTATACTCTACTGTGATACTCAACTTTACAGATTAAGGCTTTTTGAACTAGCGAAGCTATTAGAGTTCCAGCAGGACTTTTCTTTACAGTCTGGTGTAGGTTCTTTTCCAAAAATCTCTCATATTTTCACTGCTTTTAGAATTTATTCATAGCAGCATTATTTTGCTGCTTCATGTACGTACCCTGGATTTAGGGGAGATAGTTGGAAACTGAAAATACTGTAAAGGCTCAGCCTTTGTCTCACAGTGCTTGCTCAAGATGAGAAGTGTGTTTTGTTTCCCAGATTTGCCACACACTGCAGAACCCTATGCAGGTCGCTAGACATCATCCTCCCCCTGTGAACGACAAGTGCATCTTGAGTCTATACGTGGTGTAGTAGATATGAGAGTAGCATTGACTGGGGAGTAACAGGAAGGCAGCAATGCCATTTTTTATGCTTAAGGATAGAAAAATACAGATCTTACACTTTTGGTATGAGCTTTCAGTGCCTTGCACCAGTACTGCTGTGGTACCTCAGGGTGCCCACTAGGAGAACTGTCGGCATATAACTGAACAGCTCATTTAACAGGTAAATATATCACTCCAAAATGTGCAATAGAGAGCGTATTACAAAGCGGGGAGCAAGGCTTTTGTACTTACATGTCACAATAAGAATTACTATTTCTAATTCAGTGATCAGCTTCTCAGGTGAAATTTGGGAGTTCAGTTTGGTAATCCTGGAAAGTCACTTCGCTGGCTCTGTGGTTGCTGTGGTCCACATATATTCCATGTGTTCCATGTACGCGTATTCGTAGAGATCCCTGGGACGCCTCAGCCAGCGTAGCATTTAACCTCTTGTCTCTGTAGTGCCGATATCCATAAAGACACACTGTACTATTGCCTCAAAGATTACACTAATTTTTGTGTTTTCCTTGTACAGGCTGCATTAAAAAACAAACAAAAACCCAAAACCAAACCCCAACTTGTTCATGTTCTCGCTTCCTGAGCCTGCCTGTCTGTAAGGGTGTGTTATAGCATCAACCGATATCTGCTGATAGAAGCTGGAACTGTAAAGCATTCTTACCAGTGGGTATTGGAGCATTCTTGATGAGCTCTTGAATTTGCTTTTCTTTGTTACAAGACTGTTTGACCTTTCACAGCCTCTGGATAATAATAGGGTGCTGTACCCTGAATTTTGGGGTAGGATTTGCTTGTTGGCAGCAGCATTTGTTGGCCAGTCTTGACAAATCTCATTGTAATATCCAAATGCACTCTAATGAGTAGCATTTTTTTAAAAGTTATGTTTCTGGTTGTCTTTCAAACAGTGAGCTAGCCTAACAGTGTGTCAGTTCTCTCTTCCTCTCTGGTGCCTGTTTGATGTCCAGCAAAGCATCCACAGAGCTATGATTTTGTTTATTCTAAGGAATGACTTTCAGAGAATTGGTCTGAGTGTAATGGGATGGCAGTTCATGGGATTAACCTAGAGAGACCAGTCTGTAAGCACTTTGGGGCAGTGACCTTCTCTTCCCATTTACTGTAAAACTGAGGGCAATTGATTTTTGTATGGATCTCTGGAAGCTGGCTGCAGTGCTCTGTGTACCAACGCTCAACTGTGTTCCACTTTTACCAGTTCCCTCCCTTAAACTGTGGTTCAGACATTTGAATTGTTTTTTAAATGCTCTCTGCTATTACATCTAAAGGTATATATATGCTCTTAATGGACACTACTGTACTACTTGTTCTGAGCAAGCTGTTGGCTAAAATGGCGATTGGAAAGTGGGGCAGGGGTTTTTATATTTTGTTGATATGGAGGCAGCTGGGGGGGTTGGGGTGGTGTTTTTGTTTGTTTGTTTGTCTCTTGTTTTGTGTTTTCTTCTTTGACAAACTGGCAACTCTCCGACCTTTTAGATCTTTCAGAAGGTCCTTACACTGCAGGCTGTAACTGGAGATGCTGGTACTGAAGTCTCTGGAGGTCTGGTTGCTTCATTCATGTGTCATAACCAGAATTGAAATCTTAAAAAAACTAAACATTCCCCTCACCAACACCAAAATGCCTGCGTCAGACCTCCCTCAAACTCTGTCCCTGTGACTCTAACAGCTTCAGTTTTCTCTTTTTTAGAATCTGGAGTGCTTTCATATTTTATAAAGATAGTGCAAATAGGTCCAAATATGCAGATTTCACTATGCGTGCCATCGTAGATATGCTGTTTGTTTAAAATTTTGGTTGCAAATATTGCGTACTTTGGGTGAAAGTGGATGACTTTTCAACTGAACTGTTTTTATTTCTCATTTTAAATTTTTAATCCTATTTCTTTTCAGCAAAAAGACCAGGGAAATAAAGTGTTAAAGAGAAGCTGTGGAACTTAGAGCAGTGGAAGTTTCTGCTCTCAAATTTATCTTAGCATTGTTTTCAGCTTGCTGTGAACTATCTAGGTTATTTCATCCTATCTACACCACTGCTTTTTTAACAAACTGGGTGTGGGGGCAGTGGTGAAGTGGAGGAAGAAAAGGGCAAGACTTGTACTCAAGAGAATATCTATTTTCACTCTTCTCTTGTTGTATTTCAGGTATACAAATGCTCTCAGTCCAGCCAGACACCAAGCCGAAAGGTTGTGCTGGCTGCAACCGTAAGATTAAAGACCGGTATCTTCTAAAAGCCCTGGACAAATATTGGCATGAAGACTGCCTGAAATGTGCCTGCTGTGACTGTCGCCTGGGGGAGGTGGGCTCTACCTTGTACACCAAAGCCAACCTTATCCTTTGTCGCAGAGACTATCTGAGGTAGGCCACATCCTTCTTATATTCACTGACAAACTTGGAAAATCTGCTCGGTCCTCACTGTGTAGTTGCTATTGCATAAGCAGTACTTGAGAGCGGCAAGGCTGAGTATATATGGAGGATGAGAAATAAATACTAAGATATAAAGATAAAACTAAAATCTGAATCAAAAAGAACAAATAACCAGGTCATGAAGGTGGTTGCCAGTTTTCTGGTGCTAATACTGGGGTTCTGTGCTCAGAGGAGGGAGAAAGTAAACCCTGCCTGTGCTTTCCACAGCATCATGCTCCCCAGGGAGCTGTTGGTCTGCTCCCCCTCCAAGCAGCACGGCAGTAGCCAGGTATAGCAGCCTGAAACTGCTCGTGTGGTTTTCACTAGCTTCAGTGGAGGGTTTGGACTCTGTAAGTAAGGGGTGCTTTCATTTGTCTTCACTTACCCACTTTCATCTTTTTAGTTTGCCAAGGGATTTTATTTGTGGCACTAGAAGCTTTTATGAATGTTGACATTTAGCTGTTAGAAGCTGGACCAAGATGACCAATTGTCTTCCCACTGCTAAATAACCATGTAGCTAGTAGGATCAAATCCATTTTGGTCCTGATTTAACTCAGTGGCCTGAGTGGAACACTGAATAACTGTTGCCACTACTCAGAGATAGCAAATAGTCATCTAATTTTTCTACCTTCTTTGTTGCTTGAAAATCTACATTCTCAAAGGTATTTGAGGTATAACTCACGGCAATGTGCTGATGAGCAGCACAAGGCAAGTTTATCTGCAGATTGTATAAATAAATAGGGCTACTTTGCAGCAACTAACTTTAATCAGGAACTTTATTGTCCCTCAGATCTCAATAGTAAATAGAGGGAAAAGGGTTCTCTGGGGTGATTCAGAGCACCTATTTCCTATAGTAGCACCTTTCATCCGTTCCCTGTAGAGAGGGCCTAATGAGACTAGCTGCTCCAGGCTAACGTGAACTTCTGGGAATATTTCCTCTGCCCCTGTAGTGATACCTTTTCCTTTTAAAGGGACATTGAAAGCAGTAATACATTGGGGAAAAATTAAAATTCTCTTTGAATGTGTTAACTTACAAGATCAGTTTAAGCATAGGTACCAAATAAAAGATTCCCACACACCAATCAGTTCCCATGTTGTAGAGCATGGGTAGGTCAGAACAGGAATCAAAACTAAACCATTAACAACTATTGCTACTCTGGCTCTCAATGTTACAGCCTGTTTTTCCTAGAGTGAAACAAAAATCTTCACAAGTGCATTTGTTCAGCTGAGGCTGCATGGCAGATAAGGTTCTCCAGACGTGGGCTTGGACTACTCAGTGGTGAAGTGCTCTGCTACCCATTAAAACTCTGAAATGGATGTAAGGTAGAGTGCTGGGAATTTAGCATAGAGGTCCGCATCTTAAAGCCATTGTGTTAAATCTGCCAAAGAAGCAGGTAACAAAACCTTACTTTTTAAAGATTGGCAGGGAACTGTTTGAATTGAAGGGAACCGTTGTACATGAACCTAACTTTTGTGAATGTAACTTTTGATCTTAAAGTGTGTGTCTGTAGAGAGGGGTGAGAACTGCTTCTGGGGGGGAAGGTAACATCCTAATTTTCAAAACCCATTTTAGGGATCTTTCTACAATAAGTGCGTGCAGGAGAGAAAAAACTCTGCTATGGCTGTTTGATCCGAGTTCCAAATTTACTGGAGACTTTGAACTTACCAAATCTCCTTAGTGTTAGTGCAGCAGATCCCATGTTTTAAAATCAAATGTTTAAAATCAAAGCCAAAAGTGATCTAGTAGTAGAGATATGAGCAAAACGTATTTCCCCAGCACGGATGTGTGTGCATGCTCACATACACACTGTTGCTCTCTGGTCTTTGAAGGTGTAACAGGAGTAAATATTTTGCTAACAGATTGTTAAAATTCATACTAAATGATTCAGAGAAAGGAGAGTGTATTTTCTGTTTGTCATGACCACATTTAAAACTGATGTTTCAGATGTTTGTTCATACATAGTATTTATTTCTGCTCCAGTGAAACCAGCATACACGAAAAATCATATAATCAGTTTTAAATCTCTGATTTTTTTTTTTTTATTTTTTTTTTTTGTCTCTGGGTTTATCAAATCTTAATGAAGCTATCTTGTCATGAACCTTTTTTTAGTGATACTTGTGAGTGCATAGATTTAAACTTGGTATTTACACTAAACTTCAAACTGATGCACTTAAGGTAATTGCAGATAGTCATTTGCCTCATTGCGTCTTATCTACTTAGCTATGCAGTGAACCTATAAAAGTGATCTTTTTAATGCTAATGTAGAAAATAGTTAAATGTTCTCTAGCTTTGTAGTCAAATAAGCTTTCATATTTAGCAACCCACTTGATATGAATTTAAAGAACAAATTACTTTGTACTAATGATCAGATTAGAGTTCAGTTACAGTTTCAAACTATCCTCTTACTTATTTTTATTTTTCTTTTCAGCCATAAAACGAATCTTTGCTACATATAAAAATGTTCTAGCTCCCTATTAATTTATGTGGTGCCCTCTAGAGGATATGTGGCTTGAACAATACTATAAAGAGTAAAATTGCTTATTAACTTGTCTCTGTGTTCATTATGTCTTTCAATAAGACAACCATTGTACAGATGCTATAAGCAATAATGTACCCAGTTTGGGTGCTTTAACATTCATGGTTAAATTCACAAACTATGTGATTGTGTCTTTGACTATTTACAAAGATACTTCCAGTATCTCTCATTTAGAGATGCCTGCTGAAAAACTAAACCCACCCTGATGCACGTTCTTCTGCATTTGAGCCCTGAGGTACCCGCTTTATACTTTTCATAAATACTCTAAATCTTCAGAACTTCAAAACTTGCTTTGCTTTAGTTCTCTGCTTTGGTAAAATTAGTCAATTTTATTGTATTAAAACCTTTTTTTCTGGGTTGGGGGATGTTGAGGGGATGAAAGAAATCTTTAAAGAGGTAAGGAGCTTGGAAGGTGCTTTGGGTGTGAGAGGCTTTACTCTGGAAACTGATTCATATAAGTCACTCCAGTGGTTTCAGAGATGGTGTATGACACCAAAAGTATCAGGGTGGCCACAGCAGGAATGAACTCTGTTTTGTTAACAAGGATGAGAACTGACTTGAGTAAAGAAAGGACTCAATGTTAGAAATAACACACTCGGTGAAAATTATATGCAGAGTATAATTCCCCTGCAGGCTTCTGTCTCCTGCTTATACACTCCTGGGTTAGAAAGTGAAGACTTAATTTAAGGAACTTAGGTTTATGCCAATATTTCAAGTCCATTTACAGTAAGTGAAATATGCAAGAAGTTTTTTTTTCCCCTTTTCTTTTTCCCTCCAGAGCTGTATGGTGACATCTTAATGTATCAGCCTATCCTGCTCTGTCCGCTCCTCTGACTGGCAGCATGTCCATTTACAAGCACAATATTCCCTTTGAAATCTGTCATTACTGCCATTAATGACCAGTCATTATGTTAACAGCCCTTGGGCTGTTAACGTGTCAAACTGGTTGTTAACTGGAATGTTATTACTTATTTAAACTGCAGGTATGAGTTGTGTGAAATGTGCTTTGGTTGCGTGTTCTGGGTTGCTTCTGCTCAAAACAATAGGGAAACAGCGGAACATTTGCCTTTGGGGTGCCAAGGGATTTGCTTTCTGTTCCATCTGCTCATTTGATTTCTGCATATTTGTGAGGTCCTCTTACCCCTGGGCAGCCTCCTGATTTCAGGTGCAACTGTGTGCAATCCTATCTCTTAGCCTTATGTGGAAATGGGCAGCCGCGGATATTTCCAGATGCACAGTAATGCCTACCGCACATTTGAGATTCATATCTGGCCCCTAAAAGTGTAAAACGAAAGACCGACAATTACATGTAACTCAGTTGTATTAAATAATGAGCTTCCTCGGATGCAGCAAAAATATGAAAGTACAGCTGTGCTAAGCTAGTAGCAATGTAGGTCAATCACCCTTTTCACTTAGGTTTTTAACTACGCAAACCCTGCTGAGCGACCAATGACTACAAAGTGCTGTTTCATTCCTATTTAATTTTGGCAGCATTTTACTGAAGAGCAGGCATTCATGCAGCTAAATTATCTTCACCGTTTCTGGTTTTAACTCCAGCTCCATGACACTAAATGTTGGAGTGCATATCTCTTAGTAAACACAAAGAATATGGTTTCTGATTATTTTTTTTTTTCTCAAACCCATCTCTTAACATGGAAATTGAATTAGAACTTTTATTACTTTTTGCATAATTTCCCTAGCCAGGCAAACAGATCACAGGAAAAGGATTAACCAAACTAATATACCGGGGTGGAATTTTTTGCCCTGAAACACATTTGAAACACTATCAGAGATGGAGAGGGTGGTGACATGGAAGTCCACCCCCATCTCCACTGCCCAACCTGGTTATTGATTTCACTTGTAAATGTACTGCAGACTTTAAGAGTACCCCTGAATAGCTGTGAAAATGAGTAGATCATTATTCCTGAAGACAGGGGCAGATCTTTTTGGATTTTTTTCTTCCCATTTGCTGGTTTGAAGACCTGAGACAAGCCATATATATTGGATGAGATCTTGTAAATAATGAGATGTGACTACAGAAAGTAAAGTGTTCAACCATAAGCATCTTAAAGATGCTGCCTCTGTAAAACATTTAGCTTGTGAAAGGGTGCAGAATGAAAAGAGTAGAGTTTAGAGAGCTGCTTTTTCCTGTACAACTGCTCACACTCTAAAGGCAATTATTATTTAAAAAATTACTACATAGGAGTACTTAGACTTAAAACATCTTGTAGCCTGGTAATGATTAGCAGATCCTATTTCTCGGGTGGTGGAAAGTGCACTCTAAGTATTGCAAACACAAAGATACGAGCTCTCATCAATGCATTTATTGCACTGACACCTTACAACCCACTACCCACAGGTGGTGGGTTATAAGGTTATTTCAAAATGGCACCTCTGCATGCTTCTTGCCCAGCTTGATTAAATAAGGGTGGCTCTTTAAAGATTTAAGCACCCTGAGTTTTCAGGAATACTGAGGTATTTACAGCAGTGAGGCTAAAGAAAACTCTGCTTTCTTCACTAAAGCTTTGCAGAACTGAACTGCAATTTGTACATTAATATCCTTGTTGCAATGCATTGGAAGATTCAAGGGAATACTAGCTTGTAGGAATAGGTCCTAAGAATATTTTAAAATATATACAGAAAAGGCAGGTGTAGTGGTCTGCTTGTTCTAATTTTGCTACGTGAGATGAATGTTCATCTAAATTTATATTAATTGTATGATTTAGAATGTCTTTAAAAAAAAAAAAGAGAAAAAGGCAGGAATACTCTCTCTCTCCCATTAATTGCAAAGGTTTAGAAAGCCTTCAAACACTTTAACAGTTATCGAAGGTATAAAGGTGTACTACAAGGAGCGTAATGCATGTATGCACAGTTAATCCACCCAACTTGCAAAGAATAATGCTTTTGATTTAGTTACACTCTGGCTAGTTTAGCTTGTTCTTATTTTAGCTCATCTGTGATAGCTCTTAATAAGAAACATTCAATTAAGCTGTTAAAATTGGTGTTTAAGTCATGTTGAAATGCTGTAAAATGTGTGTACTCAAGTTTGACACTCTTCAGTAGTTCCATGTGTTTCCCCGTATCTGCTGGTATTTTTCTTCAGAGCTGCCAAATTTTTAATAATTGTGTTATTTTTAGTGGCTTAAAATACACAGTTTAATTTCCAAGAATGTGAATGTTCCCTCTTATAAGGCTTCTTGAAAACCAGGCGCTTCTTGTGAGTTGTCAAAATACCTCATTAATCCCCTGGAAATGTTCAAAGAATTTCAGGAGACTTTTCAGATGAAAGTACAGTGCTTCTTAAAGCCTGTCCTACAGCTCTTCATTACCTTACTACAGTATGGTATATTTTGATGGAAAATTATTTTCCTACACAGATTTTTGTCAACGCATCGCAGCTCAATAAAACTTAATAAAAGCAGTGATTTGGGGGCAGCCTAGGTAAATCTGCAATGCCAGAAGATGGGATAAGATTTGGTGAAAGACCAGTTCTGTAGGACTGATTTAGTATTTTCTGTGTTCTCTTTTAAAAGCAATGCAACTTTCTTGATTTCTTCCTTGCTGAATTTTTCCTCAGAATGGACTTTATGACTAGTGGTTTTTATAAAATAGATTTTAAATAATACCCATATTAAAATTATTTACTTTAAGAGTAATATTGTCAACTATATTATGACAAGTGATTTGACATCCAAGCTTTAATTGGAAACTTTCTGCAGTTTTGGCCAGAACTATATGTGAAAAATGCATCTATGGGTAATGTAGTAGAAGAATGTTTAGCTCTTACTGCCTTGCACAGAGGTGTCTTTAATAAGTTCTGATTTCTGCTGCATACCTGTTCCTTGAAAATAAATAAAAATAAATTAATTTGTTTGAAGCTTTAATTGGTTTTGTGGGGTTTTTACCAAAAACTGAAAAACAAGTCAACCATGTAACTAAAAAAAATTTCTTACTGAATTTGTTGTATTTGCTATAGTCTTCAAATGTTCCAGATAATAGATTACATTCCTCCTTGATGTTAATCAAATGGACAGTATTGTTACAGCCCCCCTAACTATAGCAATTACTTTCTCTTAACTTTTTACTGAAGTTAAATATATTTCATGGTGGACTTGCAAACCAAAATACACAGTATGCAATACTCAAATGATTTCTAAATTAAATTGGTCTTAATTTTTGCTGTCCTTAAGAATCCGTATTTTGAGTATACCATACAAAATGCATTGGTTTCTTGATAGCAAAATTCCCAACAGATTCCTTAGTGTTGTAATGGATGACCTTTTAAATAAATCTAATAGTTACAAGATACTTTTTTTTTTTTCCTAGTCAAAATATTCTTGATTTTTTTTTATAG
This sequence comes from Coracopsis vasa, assembly GCA_026283785.1. Taxonomy (NCBI): domain Eukaryota; kingdom Metazoa; phylum Chordata; class Aves; order Psittaciformes; family Psittacidae; genus Coracopsis; species Coracopsis vasa. Next base: position 13,142 of record JANHGB010006633.1, read on the forward strand.
TTCTTCTGACAGAAACATCTGAAGCAATGAGTCTACATTGTCAAAAAAACTTTATAGGGAAGTAGGTGTAAAACTTGTAATGTAATTTTGGTACTGTTGTTTTACACCTTCCTGAGTTAAACTCTGAATCATTAGCCTTTCGACACTTGAGTCTTACCGTGCATGATGGGTAATTTTTAAAATGGCTATGGGTATCAGTGGGTTCGTATTTAGAAAGAGAAAAGGCTGTATAAGTCATCTGTAGAGTGTGCTGCTTTCTTAGGTGTACGTATCAATCTATCAAATCACCATCTTCTTGAAATGGAATGGATGGAAGAGCTAGCTGTACCTCATCAGGCCGAAAAAAACAAAAGTCTGTAATGGGCTAGAAATAAGTAACATCTGGATTAACAGAAACTGCTGGTTCCACTTCTTGCTAATATGTAAAATGGTATTAAAACAAAACCAAGCAAAAAACCTGAAATATTCCCTGGGCCAGAAAAATCACGAAAGTAGTATCAGATCTAGACCACGTATTAGGGAAAATCTAAATTGCTCAAACAATAGGATATGTAGTTCACCCAGATTTGATCTTGAGCCAAGCCATGTATCAAAATGGACCAGTATACAGCTACGATACTTTGCAAGCTCTCCATGCTCATCTCCTCTCTGCACATGTGCTTGCTATGACACATATATATTTATTCAGGAATCGTGGTGGAATTCGGCACCCCATGTTGTACAGGTTCTTGCATGATGATGGTCCCATCTTCTCTAAAAACAATTAAGACAGACTTTATACTAACAGTTGAGTATCTTGATAGCAATCAGTATGGTTTGTTGCAGGTTTAGTTTAAACATGTTCCAAAATACTACAATGGAGTGATCGTATAGCTGGTTCACAATTCGGTCCCTCTTCTGGTTTCACTGGGAGCTACCGAACTGCAGCTACCAGCACCTAGAAAGTATTTAGCACCTATTTTTCAAAGACTACAGTAGCCTCCATATTAACTGCAAAATATTTTCCTTTGGGATTAGAGTAAACCCTATTTTCTTTATTTTATAAGAAAACACAACACAAAGGGAACTTTTCACTAGCAGAAAATGGCTACTTTTATAAAAGAGAAGAACATGTTCAGGAATGATTTTTCTCGGGAAATTCTCGTGCAGGTCTTGAGTGAAGTGACATTCTGCAGTACTGGAATTTAAGCTTTTCATCTTTTCTTTTGCAAAAATGATAATGTCTTATGTTGGCACATAGTGGATGAAAGGGAGAATTGCACAACATGCAAAGATAAAATTATTTGGGGGGAAGCAAGAGCAGAGAACATCAGGGATTTTATTGTGTTTTTTCTACATTTGGGGGAGGTGAGAGGAAGTGAGAATAAGTCAAGTTATACATTTGGATAAGCTGTAAGTGATGATATATTGGCTTAGACACTATAGAAAGAAATTAGAAAGACACTACATTACACCAGGTTCCAAATGTCACCTTGCTTTTCTATTGCCACTTTCATATCTCACCTTTGTTTTGAACCAAGTTTGAACCTTTGGACTTTATGTACAGGAGTTATCACTTTTCTATCCATATGAAAATGTGCAAACTGCTTGTGAATCAAACATAATTTTGTTCAAGATAGGTATCCAAGTCATAAATATCATGATGAGCAGAGTCTCAGGTTCTAACTTACTGAACAGTATTTATTATATTGTAAACCTGCATTGAACAGTGTTATTGTTCCACCAAGGGACAAAATAAATTATATTTTTTAAATTTTATAGCTTTTTTTCTTTGCAGATACCTTAAAGAGAAATATTTATTAGAGGAAAGTTGATGCAAATACAGATTTAATAATTAACTCTCACTTTAAATACGTCTGCTCTAAGAAACAGAATTTATTATTGCTGATCAACTTCTAAAAATGCTTCCAGTAACAATCACTGAACTTGGCTTTGCCTTTCAGATAAATTTCTTGGAAGGATTTCTAGGTAGTGATAGCTTAAGTGAGTTACATGCTATGGATTACGGATGGTAATAACACTTGCAATCACTGTGAATTATTGTCTTAGTTCTCATCTCCTGTCACTATGGTTGCTTCTACAGAAGTCTTTTTCTGAAGTCAGGACTGCTCTGAAGTCAGGACCCTCAGAGCTACTACTCTTTCTCAAAATTGCCATTAAAAAAAAAAAAAGATTTTGTTTGTTTTAAATAGTAGAAAACTTAAAAATTCATCTTCCCATAAAGAAACAAATTGCATTTCTCCACTTTCTAATTTGTATTGAGTTAATTTTGCACAGAATTCAGAAGCTTCTGGAATTTGAAACTTGGGTTTACAAAAAAATCCCCCAAACTTTTCAAAGAAATTTTTGTAAGCCTAGTGCATCTGCCTCATACAAAATGTCAAGAAGGGGGAGTGCAGTTTCAATAAGGAGCTGTTCTGCACTAGTTTTTGCTGACTTCCTTATTTAATCTGTAATCTGATATATTTAAAAACACTTTATACTAAAATAACATTAACCCTAATCCTACAAATGTTTACTACATGCTTGACTTGTGCGCTGAATAATCCTATTGATAGCTATAGGGCCTATTAATTTAGAAACCTTAGTAAAGCCAAATATTTAAAATTGGAATGTCTTTGCCTGCAAACCTATCATGAATTGCTGTGTCCTTGTTTTTCATATGCTATGTGCTGTACAGCAATTACCCCTACCCACAGCATGACATCCCTCCCTCGCCCCCTGCTCAAACTCACAACTCTCTGCTCCTGGCCCAGCACCTTGCTGCCATGTCTACGATGTCAATCAAAGTTTTGACACCTGTAGCAACCTTGCCCTGTTTCTCTCTGACAGAAAGGATGGTTATTTGTATGCTAATCCTACATACTACCTCCCCAAATCAAACTGCTGGTGGATGATATAAGGGTCTAACCCTAGGGTTGTCTGTACAACCTATGGGCAGCTCATGGGCTCTGCTCTCCACAGTTTTCCTGTGAGACAGTGGCAAGAGGTGGGACAAAATTTCATTAAAAGTATTGATGTTTATGAATCTTGGGTTCTCAATTCACTTTCTCTTCATGTTCCAAAATTGTGCTAATGAATATTTCCTGTGTACTTAGCTTCAGGCTTTCAGAAGGATGTTTTAATTTTTATGAAAATATTAAATTTGTACGTTTTTATACTCCATACAGTACTTAAACAAACAAACAAAAAAGATCCAGCATGACACTGAACACTTATAACATGGAGCACTAAAAAATGAATTAAAATATATTCTCTCTCCTTAGAATTTCATTTATTAAAACAATCTTTAAGCCTACAGGAAATGCTGCGAACACTGCAGCAAGTGTGCTGATTTTAATGAGCCTGGCTGTACTCTGAAGTTAGCCAAGAGCACTTCATCCAGCACCTCCTTACCTAATTCAGTCATAATGTGGAGTGAACTGCAAGTAAAAAGAGTCAGCAACCAAAACAAAGAGAAACAAACGACTACTTCATGAGCACACATCCAAAGATGGGTGTCTTCTGCGCCCTTCTGCGGCCTTTTATTATGATCCCTGACGTGTCCCTGTCAGGGTCCCAATTACTCTCTGTCTCCAGGTACAGCATAGCCTGAGCATTTTCTTGTAAAAGCCCTAATAGCATCTTGCTATTTCTCCATATTCCTTATGTCTTTCAAGTAGGTTCTCATCTGATAATTATAGGTAAAATGTACATACATATTTTATAAGAGCACATCTGAAATGTGTAGGGTAGGTGGTAGCGCCCATTACAATTTTAACAATTTGTCCATGGAATAGTTTGAAGATGAGCACCAGTGCAACCTCTTCCTGCTGTGGTAAGCAGATGATTGCTTTCATCCGCTTCTTTACCATCGTTATACAAATACACCTCCTCTACTAAAAGATCCTTGATGTTTACTCTGAGTAAAAGCTAGTAAATGTTTGCAAAAATTACTGCAATATTTTAGATTACCAGTCATGATAGGAATGTACTGCATCTGGACAAACAACTCTGGAACCAATATTACCAAAGTAATATTATTAATCACATAGTCTTACTATGTTGGCAGATAAACAGTTTTCCTGTTGTGAAAAGGTCATTTTTATCTATTTTATATATGCGTCTTATTTTAGAAGATGTATAATCACTCTATTTTTTTTGTCTGATACTTTCATTTTAACTGCCACAAATCCTTTTCTTCTGAGGTCCATCTCTGCCTCCTCATAAGCTGATCCTTCCAGTTTTAAGGTGTATTTTTTGGAAAAGTTAGTTCTTTCCACCAACTCCTACATGCCTCCTGTTTGGCTTAGTTGTGCAGCACTGTCAATATTATGTAAGTAGTATAGTGTTGTTTTTCTAGGGTATGAAATTGCTGGTATAGCGACAAGTATTCCTTTCCACTCCAGAAAACAGAAGGGAAAAAAAAATGAATGGGAAGGAAACAAATTTAGAAAATTATTGCAAGCATGTTTACTTTCCCAGAAAATCTTGCGTAAGTGGAAAGATGTGATTTTTGTCAGTGTAAGCCTGGAAACCACTATCCCTTCAAGGCACTCAAGAACCAGCTCTCTTACCTCCTAAACTTTGAATAAGTGTTCTATATATGCTTTTAAGCACTACTTCTTTGAATCCTTAAGATCTAGCTGACCTCTTGTGAAACAAAATCTAACCTAGGCCTGGTGTGCTTCTCTGTTCAGAAAAGATATGGAAAAGCACAGTTCCGTAGCCCATGTGTTATAGTAGCTTCCAGCAACGCCTTGCTTTCCAGATTGGGTGGTGACATCCAAAGACAGCATCTTCCTGATAGGAAGAATAGACCACATATTACCACTGTATTTGCAGTATTCCTCTTGGTTTGTTCCAAGAGAAAACCCTAATGACCCAGCATACAAGGGTTACTGCTAATTCAGCCTCACTGCAGTGTTGCTGGTTGAAGGCAGTACTGCTGATGGGTGGAATATGACCTGCAAAGTTCTTGTGTCTGCCCCTGCTTCAGTGGCATGTGTCTGGTGACCACTGTAATCCTTTCTCCCTTCTGCTGCATATGAGGGACAGAAGTGGTTATGGCTCTAGTTTTCACATGAAGAAGCAAACAAGTTAATAGCTACTCCTCTTTCTCTGCTGAAATTTCAGAATATCAAAGATGACAGATACATGATGCTGATGTAGGTGACTGCCTGTCCCCATCAATAATATTTGGGGAGGAAAAATTATTAAATTGCAAATTTAAAAAAACTTGTCAAGAGAAGATAACATCAGTTGTGTTTAGATGGGACCCCTGCTTTCTTTTCCTAAAACTAAATGCAGTCACCAAGACAGCTGCATCTGGGTAGATCACTCTTCCGTAGATTTGCAATCTTGCTGTCACTTTTCCATCCTCCCCCTGCTCAAATGGAACACCAGCAAACTGGACAACTCCCTGCTTTTTAGTGATTGGGGAAGACTGACAGTTTGTGTACTCCAAACTGAATGCTTTTGCTGCAAGATTAATTCTGGAGATCTGTCATTCTGGATGGGAGTGGTGGTGTGTGAACACAGGCTTCCCATTGCATACAGAAGTTTTGGTAAGGAAGAAATCCCTATTGAGAGTAACCCAACATTTCTCTGTATTCTGTATCCCTGTTGCTGTTGCGACCACCACCGCCTCACCTCCTGCCTGCAAAAAAAACCCAAAATAAACACAAGGAAAAAGCCTTATTGCATTCTACTAGCTCCTCCATGATAAGGATATAAAAAAATATGACAGGCACTCACTAGAAAACAGATGAAAGCAGCACTTGCAGAGAGTCAGAGAATAGCTAAATTATGGCAGCAGACATTTGGCTCTGCCAGAGTTAGAAGGTCAACACCAAAATGTAGGCTGGGAAAAAAGTTCCAATAAAGGGGCAAGAAAGAATAAAGGCTTGAAGCCAAAGCATGTTGCTGTATTTGTCCCAACATAAATGTTGTCTAGCTGCACACATGATATTTATATCAAATGTTTCTTCTCATGGTCCTAACTACATTGAGCGTGCTGTTGTTTCTTCCTTAATGCAATCTCCAAAGGTCAATCAAGTTAAAGAGTCAGGCTGATGAGATTAGATATTACTTTAAAAAATGACCAAAAAAATTGTGTTTGGAGAGAGCCCTGAACATGTCTCCAGTATAATTCTGTCTGGTTTGCTTCAGGTTCGTGTATCTTTTCCTGGAAACATTGTGTGAACTGAACCAGTCTACTTTACTTCTGAGTGTACTTTCTCATTCTCTGGTGATAGCTGAGGTATCTGCATGTGCTTGGGGAAGGATGGGGGAGTCTGCTGGGCATGGAACAAAATAAAATGACATATTTAAATGCTTATTTTAATATTCTGGGGAGATTTTACTACTGAAAATGTGTGCAGTGAGTAGGGATTTTTCATTTCATACATCATTCACGACTTGCTGCAGTGATTCCAAAAAATCATACAAGCTGAGTTGCTGCTTGCACTAAAGCACAGAATATTTAGTTTGTGAGTTTTAACAGTGGATGTCACAGCTTTATTAAGGCTTCACCCAAAATTTGCAGTGGGGAGGTATGATGTCAGGTGTTAGAGGAGTAATGTGTCTGAGGACACTGGAGGATACACTGTAATGATTATGGCAACGTCCAGCATGTTTTCTCCTTGCCCTCCCTGTTTGCTATTAGTTTAAGCTAGGAAGATGAGCAAGTGCACAGCTTCGTCTTGTATTTAAGTCTCATGGTAGAACAAGCTGAATACTTTGTTTTACATTAGGCTATTGCACTGATGCAGTGCTGTGAGCACCATAGAGACCAAGTTTGTCTCTGTTTTCACCCTCACATGCATTTATTTAGGATTAGTCAACACCTTTTCCAGCAATTGTGCAGTGTATGGGGTGATATACTAAAGTTGAGGTGATTTAAACCTAGTTTTATGAGTATTTTTCATCTGCTTTAGAGCCCTTGTAGCAAATGATGAATCTTTTAATTGCTATAGTAAAACCCACTTTGTGTGGGGAAAACATCTTCTAACAATGTCACCTATGAATGCTGAAGTTAGCCTGCCCTTCTGTGTCTGTCAGTGGAATTGAAGTGAATGGATTCACAAGACTGGACAGATGGGTGAGCATCTTGTTTTACAGAGCTACAAAGCAGTTACTGTCCATGTGCCTACTGTGGGCTTACTGGCTTTTTCTCTAGTCTCAAGAAATCAAGCAACCTAATTACCTGGCCACCCTTAGGGATCAGCGGTGTTAAACACAGTTGTTACTGATGCCCCAACATTGCATTCTTTAGAAATGAAGGAATGCAAATAGGTCAGATTAATAACCTTTGTCTTCCTTAAGGACAGAGGAGGCTGCATTCCAGTTTTCATAGAATGAAAGAATCAGCTAGGTTGGAAAAGACCTTTAAGACCATCACATTCAACTGTTACCCCAGGACTGCCAAGACCACCACTAAACCATGTCACTGAGGGTCTCGTGCCTTATCTACACAGGTTTTGAACACCTTCAGGGACAGTGATTCCACCACTTCCCTGGGCAGCCTCTTCCAATACCTGACCACCTTCTCTGTGTATAAATTTTTCCTAATATCCAACTTAAGCCTCCCCTGGTGCAGCTTAAGGCCATTTCCTCTTGTCCTATTGCTTGTTACTTGGAAGAAGAGACCAATCCCCACCTCACTACAACCTCCAGGTAGTTGTAGAGAGCAATAAGGTGCCTCCTGAGCCTTCTCTTCTCTAAGCACTCCCAGTTCACTCAGCCGTTCCTCATAAGACTTATTCTGCAGACCCTTCACCAGCTCCATTGTCCTTTTCTGGACCCACTCCAGCACCTCAGTGCCTCTCTTGTAGTGAGGGGCCCAGAACTGAACACAAGATTTGAGATGCAGCCTCACGAGTGCCCAGTACAGGGGGGTGATCGCTGCCCTGGCCCTGCTGGCTATGGTAATGCTGATACAGGCCAGGATGCTGTTGGCCTTCCTGGCTGCCTGGGCACAAGCTGGCTTATGTTCAGCTCCGTCAGTCAGCACCCTCAGGTCCTCTTCCACTGAGTCAGCTGCACACATCAGCAGAGCTGCCATCTCCTGGGCAAGTCCTGATGAGGACTTGGGGCTCCCTTCATGGCTCTGGCTATTCAGGATCAACGCTCCTGGACACTGTTTTTCCCAGGCTCCAGTGCTGAAAGAGTTCTCTCTGGAGGTACTTACCTAGGCAAATGAGACTGAGACTCTTCTTGGACAGCATAGCATCCACCTTCCGAAGGTGGGCTATGCAGAAGGAGACAAGCCTTCTGCAGGACGTGGGACAATCATCTTCCTGTTCAAGGAGGTGCACTTTCAAGGCAAAGGGGAAAGCTAGATACAGTCTCAGTGCCCCTAGCAGGAACACTCTGTACAAATACCTTAGGCTTTCCTTATATGTTTCTTGTACAGAGAGCAGACCAGCTAAGTGCTCCCCCTCATGTTGTGAGAGGGTGGGAGAGGTCAGATTGCAAAGCTGATGTGCAGTGGCTGGTGAGACACTGGAACAGGTTACCCAGAGATGCTGTAGCTGACCCATACCTGGAAGTGTTCAGCGTCAGACTGGATGGGGCTTTCAGCAACCTGGTCTAGTGGAAGGTATCCTTGCCCATGGCAGGGGGGTTGGAACTAGATGATCTTTAAGGTCTCTTCCAATCCAAACCATTCTGTGATTCTGTGACACACATAGACAAGCTCTGGACCTGGAAGGCTCTGGGCAGTATCTCTCTGAGCAATGTTGGTTGATGTGACAGCTCACCAGATTCTGCTTTGGCCTCTGCAGTGTTTTTTTTCTGATGGCCTTTTGTGGTCCAGTATTGTTCTGCTTTGTGTCTTCTGTTCATTCCCAGCTGAGGTTTTCCACTTAAATGGCTCCTTCCTGTCAGGGTGAGGGAAGCCCTGGTGGGAATCTCCCCAGAGAGGTCCTACTGAAGGCTAGACAGACTATTCAGGAAACAGTTAAAAGGCCAGAAATTGTGATTCCATCCAGTGTCAAAATTTCAACCTAAGGTTCCTGAAGTTATTTTTGTATGCCTACAGCCCTGAGCTGCTTCAGCTGCCAAAAGAGCTCACCATAATGTTGACGGGCCTATCCAGAACATCTGCTGTGAACCCTCCTTTGATTCTGCCAAAGCAGAGTTTGTAAGATGGGCCCTTGGAAGGGAGTTTATGGTTGCGTCCCCCCATTCTCACTGCAATTCCCACTCAGTTGTATGCAGGGCCTGCAGAGCCCATTTATCCTGTTCCAGCCCCTTCATCTGGCACTCAGCACCTACAGGAGGGCAGGAATCTGAAAACAGGCTTTGTTATGACAGAGATCTCCAGATCTTGTAGCAGATGTTGCTGGTGAGAAGCTATTTTGTTCCAGCCAAACCTTCCTCAGCTCTGCTGAGGAGATGCATAGAGAATCTCATGAGGCTACAGGCTTTGGCAAGGAAACTCAGCATTTACCAATGCCAGCTACTCTCTGTATTTCTTTTTGAAGGCCAGGTAGAGCAAAAGATCTCTTCTCTGTCTCTGTGAAACAGCTGTAAATTTCTCTTCCTTTAAAACCCCCACCCATTAAATAATCCTGGCAAGAGCCAACAGTTATCAGAGGCAAAATGAACTATGTGCCTAGGATAAAAAGTTGTGTATCTGCCTCTCCTGATCGATCCTCTGGATGTTTTGTATGCCAGCGCTCTAATTTAAAATATTCCCGGGAAGTAGAAATCCCTGGTAATTTCCATAATGGCCTTTTCAGAAGTCTTGTCACCTTTTAAAAAGATATTTGCGTCCCCTTTTCTCTCTGTCTCTCCATCCGTTGTTTTCTGTAACCTTATCCTCTGTATACGGAGCAGGCTGCAGTCCTTTCTGCTTTGGGACCGGAAGATCTAACCAAGATATTTTTAGCCTACTTTAAATCAGTGTTTGTGATAATCTCTTTCCAATAATTTCCAGGAGCTAAAAATCTGTTCCTCATTTTGAGGAAGTTTTGACTTACATTTGGACCTGGGACTGCTCTATTTCTATCTTGCTGCCCAAGGTGTCTGTTCCCTCGAGGCTGCGAAAATGTCCTGTTCTGGTTTTTATAGTAGGAACAACTAAGATCTTGGGAGTGATGTGACTGGCACAGAAGACGTATTTTGTGGAGCAGTGAATTTATCCAAACTCTCTAAAATATTAAATCAGTTCTACTTGTTTTCTTTTCTGACTGTGATGATTCTGTCCCAAAGTGGGGGAAAACTTCTATTTCTGTAAAGGAGCAATTAACAAGTAAATGCAGTTTTTCATCTGACTAATTTTACATACTTTGATTGATTCTAGTCTCGTATAGTTCTCTGCACATTACCTATTTATGGTGCTTGTAGTTTAAGGTGCTGGATGAAAGTCGCATTTGGGTTCAGCAAAGCCGGAGAGTGTTCTGAAAGTGCTCCACACTCCTGCTGATTTTTGAAATTGGAGGAGAATTGTGTCAGTGCTGAGCTGCTTATAAACCCCCTCCCAACCTACCGATTCACAAAAAGAGATGCTGACCCTGCTGCAGATGGCTCACATGAGGTCGTATACACCCATATAATGTATGGCAAAGATGTCGCAGAAAGAGGGATCCTCAAGGGTGGTCCTTCACAGCTAAAGGGCACTTTATGCGCACCAGTACCGGACAACTTGTTTTCCAAGTAACTGTAAGTGTAATAGTCTGATTATTGAATTGCAGCCCCTATGTAAATTCACTGTGAATTTTGGTACTGCTGCCACTGAAGTCCTCGTACTGTAAAATTGCAGGGTTGGGTGCATTTCACACAGAAAAAAATGCCATTTTTCTTCTCCTCTTGCCAGGACCCTAATATTTTAAGTATAAAACATCTTTATTTTATAGAGCTCTTGTTCCTGCTTGTTTTGGGGAGAGGGAGCTTGTTTTAAGAAAAAAAAAAAAAAAAAAAGAAAAAAGTTTACAAGGTTGTTAGTAAAGCAGCTCAGTGAAAGTCTTGTTATTTTGTTTGTTCTTACTATTAAAATATCCCCTAATCCACCTTGCTGGTTTTCTACCATTCTTGTAATATTCAATCAAGCCCTTGTTTTGTGAGAAATGTGGCAATGCATTGTTGGCACTTTACAAACCTACAGCCCTCGGCAATAGATAATGAGAGGCAGGGTTTTTTCCCTGTGCAGGACACAATGAAATTTTAGACAGATGAATGCTAAGAGAACCCTATGTACCAAAGGCAATGTTTACTGCATGTAATACATATCATTGTTTGTCTCCTGTAGTGAAAAATACTTGTGTCAAGCTGTTAAAATGTACTCCTGACAGAACAGAGCTTGCTATTATAGGGTCCATTGCTTAAAAAAATGATATACTGACAGAAATACAATTTAAGAAAATTTAACACCAAGGGTAGTCAACCATGTAGGCTACTATTAAGGGGCCAAAACTCAAGGCCATGGTTTTATTAAAAAAGAGAGATAGTTTATTTGCTAGTAGTAGGTAAAGTTTAAAAAAAAAATAAGAGACAAAAGAAAAAAACCCAGACTTGCATCCCTTGGCTTCTAGTGTGTAAAAAAATTAATAAAGGCAACAGTTCAGTAAGATTTTATTGCAGAAATGTTTAAGTGAAACATTTTAGGAATGCTTCAGATTTTTAAACAGTTACTTATGCTGTGTAGCGCTGTAGCACTACAGTGCATAACAAATTGTTGCATTTGGGTGCAAGGCACGCCCAGAGCTTTTCATAAAATGAATAGTGAGACCTGGTTAATTTGAATCACTTTGCACATTCCTCCATATTTTTCTTTGGTTTTAGAAGCTTATTGAGATTAACAGTTTACTGATGTGAGCAAATAGAGTGTTGTATTTGGCTGGCTAACCTGCTATAGTTAAATTGTCAGATGTTTTAAGTTAATAGTGGTCAAATTGTTAGTCACCAGTTTTGATCTAGAATTTATTTGTTCCCTCCCATTTCTTCATTGCAAATTTCTAATTTCAAATTGCTAATTTAAGATGTGCATCAGTCTGTGGGGCACTGACAAGCAATTTTTTTGCATCTTCCTCATGCAATTAATTACCAAAATTACAACTTCTGTTCCTTGGTGAAGGAACTTAAACTTCTCAGAAACAAAAAGGTAAATGAAAAATACTTGGCATGTGCAGAAGATAAGCAGTATTATGCTGGTAACCAGTAGATTCAGTAAAGTCTACAAAGGGGTATGTCTAAGCCCTTGGAGCTTAAAAGAGAGCTCTGCAGCAGGGTTTAGGTTCTGCAGGGTAACGCTGGAGTATATGAATAGTCTAGTAAAGGCAGCACCTGAGTGGGTATCCTGGCTGTACAAATGTGATTTTTGGATTGAGTAAACACTACTGATGCACACAGAGCTTTCAGATTTAACAGGCAACGTGATCTGGGGCCAGCTCCTTATTTGGAGACTTTTGGAAAATCTGGCCATCTCTCTTGAAGATACTTCAAATAGGAAATACATACTTTTTCAGGGCTGCTCCTTATTCCTGCAGAATGTCATGCTATTTCTATGTTCATCAAACTGAAATCTTCCCCAGGACTGAGAGGAACTGAAGGTTTTAAGTGAAAGAGCAATTGAACAAGTATGTTGTCAGTTTTTAAAAGTGAACACTTATACAGATACTTATTTTAAATGGAAAAACATGAGGAAAATTCTCTGATACCACCTAGGAAAATACTTTACTTTTTATTAACTGTGCCTGATCACCAGGTAAAGGTAATTCACAAATAATAAATAGTCATAATAGTGCAGGAAGACAGTCACTTTTTTGCCATCAATGAGAGGGTTTTTTTTTTAATTCTTGCTCCTCATTTATTCCCCTTTCCCCTTGTAACAGCCTCATTTAATCTCCTAAAAGAACATTTTACCATGCTGATGGTAAGACTAATATATTCACCACAATGCAAAAAATAACTGAAGTAATTATCCAGTAACACAGTCATATTCCTGTAGATTGCGAATAATGTAACACTTACTGTTGGTAGGAATTAATTGTTTCTCCCCCCCAGCCCGCAGCATGAAAATGTCTTGAGCTCATATGTACACTTTAAGGCACACATAGAAGTTGTTCTTTGAAGATTTCTGAATTCTGGACTCTGAACCTGGAGATGGTTCTATATATCTAATTGTACTAAGTAGGCAGACATCACTCATTTTTGTGGTATTAAGGCCTAAATACTTGTTAAGCCTTCAAGTTAATAAATTATTATTAAATACTTGTTTTTCATGAGGTTTCAATGGGGTTTGAAAGAGGTGGTGCCAAATTTAAGTTGTACTGCGCTGTAAAGAAATATTTCTGTTGCAAGTGATTTGTTTGTTACAAATGCAAGTCTCAAATCCTGTTTTCCTTTGGTATTAATACTTTTCCTCTTTGCTTTTTAGATTTCTCACTGATTAGGGTGATACAAATCAACAAAGCCAATTCTGGTTCTGTAGTAAGTTTAACTTGTAGGTTCTGAATTCTGCAATGTGTGGGTGTTCTGCTCTGCATTATAATTACCCAATATTTCAATGTAATTTTTAACTGTAGGTTGGGAGTTTTTTTATTCTTTTCCTCATATGCACTGTGCAAACATTGATTTTTTAGGGTTTTACAAAACCTTTTATTTAAAAAATATGTATACTTATTTTTGGATGTATAGTCCCTTTAAGAAGAGCTTTCTTTTATAGTAGTAATCATTGGAGGTGAAATACTGGTTCAAGTATAATCGTGAAATACCAGTGTTTTTGGATAAAACTTCAAACGAAAAATTACATAGAACTATTGGTTTGAACATGAATAATGTTCTCCTAAAGTGTAGAAAGGAATAGGTTTTGAGCTCAGCTGACAATAATATAGCACGCTTTGGTGAAACAGATAAAACACTTAAATTACATAAAACCCACTGTATTGTTTCATTAGGTTGGCCTTCTTTTTTCCCCCAGTGACCAGTTTCAGAATGAACTTGCTCTGGGCTGAAATCATCTTTAAAACAACAGATGACAGGCTGATGGCCACCTCCTCTTCCTTGAGTTGGGAAGGCCACTTGTCTGACTTAAAATAGCTGCCCCTTCCCTAAAAGCAGCAATTAAACTTTTTAGTAGTCTCACATTTGGCCAGCTGTTGAACCACTCTACCATGGGGAAAGGTTGCCAGTGAACACTGGAAAAGGCTACTGAGTAGGGTACTGAGGGGAAAAAAGACAGTAAATGGATTCCCTGTGAAATTGAACATGCACTTGAAACCAGCAGCTGAGGAAGGCATGTGAACACACATTCCTGACATACTTCAACATCTTTAATTTTCAGAGACTGAGGAGCTGCTTGGGAGGGTGAAAATGCAGAGGTTGGTTAAGAACCACTATGGAAGACAGCTGTAGAACCCACCTCTACAACTTACACATGATTAAACTGCTAGTGTGCTGTACACAGTGCTTACCAGCCCAAATAGAAGAATTCTTTATTTTTAATCACTTTCTTTTGCTTTCCCCATTTTTACTGATTTCACCTGTGATTGTGCTGTGCCTTGATTTCAAATTCTCAGCAATGGTGCTTGTGCCTGTGTGCTGCTGAGACCTGTGTGGGGCCCTCACCGTACCTCCACAGGAGATGTAGGAAGTGATGGTAGTGTCTGAAGTAGTGCAGGAACTGCAGAAAGCTACACAACTGGTTCTGTCAGAAGATACAGTAATGCCAGACAAGTCACTAGAGAAAACCCACAGTTACAATAAAAAGAACAGAACTGGTGTAAGATTATGATCTGTTGTGCAGTCACGAAAAAACACAGTCCAAATCAAAACCCCAAAATTATTTTAGATGCATTTTGGTGTTTTGTCTTTCCTATTACTTAGGTACATTCCTCTTCTGCACACATGTGCAAATGATAAAGAGAGAAAGAGGATTATGACTATTGTTCATTTGGTGCCAGTCCTGCAAATCTTCCTAGTACAAGTGAACCTACTGGGCTCAATAAGAGTATTTGCTTGATTAAAAATTTATACAACTTATTGGAGAAATGCTTATGATGTAGTGATATGATATAGCAATACAAGCTTTTTCCCTCATAAAACAGGGAGCTCTTACTGTGAATCTATTTGATATACCAGATAGTACTTGTGTGGAGGTGATATTGCTGAGGCTGGTGTGTGTTTCCATCAGTGCTGTAATTGTGGCTCCCTGGGATACACTTCCACTGACTCATAGGTGCATGAGACCCATGCAACACTTCTGCATGGTCACTTCTCTACGGCTTCATGAAAGAAAGGACTTGCAGAATTACTTGCGTCTACTTAGTACTGTAGGTGATCACTTAGAGAGTTATTTTACCACACCTCACTCTCTACTGGAAGAATGCTTTCTTCCTCTTCCCAAACCTGTCTAAAAGAATTAATTCAGGGGCAGAGGCTGCACAGAGAGAGCCAGAGCCAGCCTAACTTTAAATGCTATACTATCTCACTGAAAGTTAGTGATGTTGCTGATGCTGTGGTGGGGATAAAAAAATCACCTAGGAAGAAAACTGGTTTTTTCCTACTATCATCAGTGGGTTTTAGATCACCTTCTATAAAAGCAATACATACACTAATCATAAACTTGATCTCTGATTCTCCATCTTCCTTTTTTTTCCCAGTGTTCTTTATAGATTACGAATTTGACAGAAAACTCAGATATGTTCCAGTTCCTTCCTGTTCTATGTACCATGAGTTGATTAAATGTGAGAAATCACAAAATTTTAAATTGAATTCTTTTGCCCAACATAAAATAATACTTTGTATTTTTTTTCTTTTTTAATCAAGACAATCTGATACAGTTTTCCACGCATAAGCTTAGTTCTTGGTAGAAAAAAACCATTGTTCTAACAATAGTATATAATATTTAATTTCAACTAATATCTGTGCCAGGAAGCATTTCAGTTAAGCTTTCTGCAAATATTCAGTGATTATGAAACAGCCATTTACACCATTGAAACAGATTCAGCTGCAAACATGAATTTCTGTCCTGCACCTTCTGAAGTATTCACCGATTCTTGAATTTTAGGTCTGCTTTTAGAGGCCATGTAAATAAATGAAAATATTACTTTGTGTCATATGAAATCCTTCTTTGTTGGACAACCATTTGGAATCCAAATAAGCTGAAAAGAAGCATCTGGTTTGGAAATAAGTAGAAAATATCGAAGATTATGGAACTGTAGAGCAATGATCTACAGGAAGTATCTGTAACTGCAATATGCTGCATATTCTTACTCCAGTCTATAGTGGGTTTTTTTTTCCCCTACTTTTTATGATCTATGTATTGAGATATCTTAAATAATTAAAATACCCTTTAAGTATTTTTAAGAGTAGGGAAATTTAATAGGCTTGTGGAAACACTCTAAATAAAAATAAAAAATGCCAAGTAAAGCCTAGTTAAGAAGCAGGGTTTTCATTAGGAAAAAGCAGTTCCCCTTGGTATCAGACATTTGTTATTTTTTTGCATAGTTTGTTTTTTTTTTTTTCAGGCAGACTCTTACAGTGTTGTAACACATGGTCCGATCCAGGAAATCAATGTTAATATGATTCATCCCTCTGAAGTCTGCAATCTTTTCTTCATAAAAATAAGGAATATTCAACACTGTGAAAACTTGCACGTCTAGGAATATTGACATACAATATTGACAAAATACTCCTAATAGAAATACACTACAACAGTATAACAAAACAGTCTCCCATGAGCGGAAGACCCATATTTGTACAAACATGGATTGTAGAAGTATTACTACTCTCTTTATACTAACAGTTTGTTTGGTCAGCTCAGTCAGAAATAACACTTCTTGCACTTACAGGTTTGCTAGCAGATAAGTGGGGTACACGCTGCAGAATTTGTGGCTGTTATCTGTATAAGTAATCTCTCCATAATTTCAGGTCAGTTTAATACTTGCAGGCAGCTACCTGTGCTCTGCTAGTAGGCTGCTAGGTCTAGCAGAGTAGACCAGGCTTGTGTGTGCTAGTGTCATGACATTCATCTGCACGGCTTGCTGTCTGTCCTGCCGTGCAGAGCTGGCCTTGGGTGTACTTCACATATGGTGCTGTAACTGATTGTTCTGAAACGTCTCCCTGCTCTCTGATTAATACTACTCCAGCTTCAATTAAAATGTAGCATGAAGGGCTTTGGCCTTATTATTTTCCCCTTTATGTGAATGTCTTTAAGGAGGGTAATTTTTTTTAATCAAAATCAACTCAAGTTACCCTCTTGTACTATAATGGACCACATCAAACTGATGAGCTCGGGGCTAGATTTCCAAAGAATTTTGACATGGGAAACCTCCAAGAATTTTGGCTGACTGACTGTCCAAATCCTTAGTAATACCCCAAAAGTCCTAAGGTCAACTTATATGGCAATCTTCTATTCAAGAGTAGGGGGATAACAGGTGCTGTGTGGGGGTAAACACTGCTGCAGCTCAGGCCTTCTCTAGTTGGTTGTGTACTGCCTGGGTCTAGGGAAGGGTAGCCAGCTATAACAGTAAATGTAAACAGTAGTGTTCATAGTAACTATTCTTACTGCATTCACAAGTAAGCTTTTGGTGGGCACCTTTCTAAGGGTTCCTGTCCTCATCCCCTCCATTACAGTTCTTGCAACAAGAAGATGGCTATAAAGAGAGGGAAAGACTCCTCCACTGCTTCATATACCATTGCATCATACTTAGTAGGGCCTGTAAATTCACCTCTTAAGCTACCAAGAAGCTACTGTGACAGCAGCATAATTTCCTGTTGTCTTGCTATAGATAGCAGGATGGAGGGGGTGAGCTTGGTTGTCAACTCAGTTTCTAATGAGGGGTTGCACGTTCTTCCCTGGTAGCCCTGCGCAGACGCATGTGTGCAACTCGCTTGTCCAGACCATGGGGACATTTAGCCTTGACTGAAGTACAATTTACATTTGTGGGAAAACTCTTCCCATCTAAATTCATGAGTGATGGGAAAGATAGAGCATACCATGTACCACTGGAAGATGTCCTAAATTTGTCATGGTGCCGATGCCTGATATTTTATTAAATGCTCAGTAACGGTGGTAACTAGATGACTGGGAGCATTGGAAACCCCTCACTACAGTTTACAAAAAGTTTAATTTCTGAAATGTAACTAGAGTTAAAAGAAAAATGAACTCCAGTGGAAGATGAAACCTGGGTGGAATGGTGAATCAGGTCAGGGTTTACAGAGAAATATATCAAGTGAGAGTGAGTAAGGATGTACAGTAAGGAATAGTATTTCCTGGAATAAATGGAAAAGCCTGAGGTAGTAATGAAAGGTAACAATAAAAGAAATAGCAATAAGAATGGGGGAAAATTAATAGAATGAGGTAGAAACAGCGGAAAACAAAGGGATGAACAGTTGTAAGGAGCAAGAAACAGAAGATCTGTAATCCAAGGGTAGCTTGTATTTTGCTGATAAAAACAACATGGAGAAGGCTGAGGTGGGCAACTCTCATTTTTACTACTTCCTGTTTTTCTAGTTGCTTTATTTTGGAACTCGTAGTTTACAATATTAAAGCAGGGATACAGAAAATGTGACCCATTGCTTAGCTGTCTTCAATCTAGTTAGCAGCATTGACATGAAGCAGTAGTGGGACAGATCTGACGGGTCTCTGCAGCTGCTGAAGCAGAGGATGTTTTCCCCAGGGAGGGGGAGATGTACTCACAAATTCAGGGTGACCTCAGTTTTGGAGGAAGGGCATGAAAATGCCTACAGGCTGGAGTGTCTCTCCTCCCAAGAATGCCTTCTACCACATTGCTCCCTGGTTGGTTTATATTCGAGCAGCACTTTAGTTTTTAAAAATCAGAAGTGTATGCTCTAGCCGTGTATATGCAGTGCAACACAGCGCATTGCTGGGCAGTTTACATTAAATACTGTAACCAATTCAGACCTGCGTCTTTCCGTTCCCTCAAACTGCTGCAGTAACACACGTCCTTAACTTCATCAGCTTCTTGTTACCTTGCATTACCCTTAAAGCAAGGCAGCCCTGGAGTATCACACAAAAAGTCCAGAGCAGGATAAATTTACCTGCTCCCATGCCTAGGTGGAACAGGATCACTTCATTCACACTTGTCCTCTCTCTTATCGCTCCCCATCACTTAAGCTTGTCTGTGCTTGCAGCAGTGCCTGCCGTGCTGTCTGCTGCTGACCGCCACCGCAACAGGCAGGCAAGGGATAAGCTGTAATATCAGCTCATCTTCAGTGGCTCAGAGTTGTAACGGCAGTAGAAACCAAACAAAATTCCCATTTCTCCTCCTCCAGAGTGATGCCTGGAAACGCTGGATTTGCCATACTGTTTTAATCTGACATATCTGATAACTGGCAACAGGTATGGGGGAAGCAATTTCAGAGGGAGGATGGCAACAGAGAGCGAGCCAACTTTTGCCGAGCTCTTCCAGATTTGCTGGCTTTAAGAATGTTACAGATAGAGGAGGATTCATCCTGATCTCTGTGGTTATCTGTTGTCATGCCAATGATGTAACTTGATGGCCCCCATTTAAAAATATGTGATAGTCAGTGTGTAATACAATATATATATGTGACCTACAGCTACGTGCCATTTCTCATGTAATAATTTTTACTGATGCTTTTGAGATTTTTTTTTTCCTACTATTCTCTCTTCATATTTTTATCAAAAAAGCAATAGGCAGATTTTTTCACAGATGGTTCCTTAAGTTTCAGGGGAAAAAAAGGCGCTTATGCAAAGAAGTGGCAAATGTGGGGTTTGGTGTGTTTTGGTTTTATTTTCTTTCTGAAAAACAAAAGCTATCTCAGGTTTTCAGAGAAATTTCAAAGTAAATATGGATTCTACATATAATGGCTTGTAGTTTCTCTCCAGTGTTGTTTTCATGTTATCATGCTATGCTCTGACTTTATGCAGTCCATTTTTTAGATCTAAATAAGTAGTATATGAAAAGAAATAAAGTCTGGACTTGACAGTCCTACTATACAGCATGTTTTTGTATCATAGTATAACAACGTATGCTGTTTACTAAAAATTTTCTCAAGCTTTTAAAATGTCCCCCTAAGTATTTGACTGAGAAAATCTCCACTGAATTTTAGAAGCTGACTACTCCCATCCTGCTATATTTTCTCCCTAGTTTAAATTTTACCTCGGTACAGTTCAGGAGGCCCCCTGCTCTACATAAATTGACAAGACAACCTTGACCACATTGTGGCCATATCTCCTGACAGTACGGGAAAATAAAACCTTCACTTTTTAAAGCAGATCCAGGCTAAGGATCGTGGGGCAGGAGCTGTTGGGTTTTAATCCTAGACGGGATTAAATCCTGCACTTTCTCTGTCACCTTGATCAAACTGCTGATAAGAGGGTGTAAAAGACAGGCATCCTTTGTGATTGAAAAGACAGGGACTTCACTATTTTATGGTCCTTGTCCTCCAAGTCCCCCTGCCTCAGTGTCTCTCACTGTCTGGCAAAGTCTCTCACAGGATGGCTGAGTGCTGCCGAGTTAATGGCTGGAGACTGAGACACCACTAAAGCTCCCTCTGTTAGGACTGCTTTCAACAATGGTACATAGCCCCCCAAATGCCCTCCTTTTCAGAGCAGTTTTGTGCATGGCCTTTCACCACGAAACAAAGAATTAATTCTTCTAATTCTCCCCTTGAATCGAGAGAGCCCACCTGGTTTTTCGGAGGGGAGAGCAAGGTGGGCTGTGCGACGGGAGCCAGCACCGTGTGCCTCCAACACCCAGACGCATTTACTACTTTTAGGAAAGCTGGGGAGCCGCAATTAGCCAGCACAGACAGCGCTCTTAAGGGGCGCAGGCTCCACTCCTGTAATACATCCCTTTCTTAATGTGACTTGATGTAAATAGAGTGGGGGCCTATCAGGTGTGAAAAGCCCTGCTGCTCCCGGCTTGGAGTGGCCTCCAGACAGCGATTTGGCGGCGTCAATCTAGTCATGCTTGATTTGGACACTTAACGCGGTAAAGCAGGATCCCTCTCCCCCCGATCAACTTCTCAATTAGCAAGCTGCCTCCTGTAACGGCCTTGTTTCACAATCCCTCCGGGCCGCTTCAGGGGTCATTAGGGTGAGAAAACTCTAGTGCGAGCTCCGGCTCTGGCGAAGGCGAGGGGAGCCAGGAGATTTCCTAAATACATATAACCCTTTTTCAAGTTGTTTGCTTTCATGGGATTGATTCGTGGCACATTAAGAAGCTTAAGGCTTCCGTATCTTCTTTAAACTGCCCACCTTATCGCCTTTACAGCTGACAGTTTCCTGACAGCCGGAGTGTAAGCAGAGATAACTAGTAGGTTAGTACACATATATATATTATATACGAATATTATATACACGGCTTGGTATTTTCTGCTTAAAAAGGGGACGGGGGGAGCTTTTCATTTGTAGTCTCTGCAGTTTTGGTTAAAGAGCAGCCACTGAGAGCAGTCACTGATTCTAACGGCAGCTCTGGAGGGGTGTACAGGGGGTGCTGATACCCAGCTGCAGTCAGTGTAAAATAATAAATAGGCAAATTTATGTCCTCGTCTCCCAAATTTCTTTCCTTTCTTTATTAGGGAGCAAACTATTGTTACATTAAATATTCAAACTACACAAAATCTCCAGGGCTTTCCTTTCCCACAATGTGTTACCAGTATTCATGCATATGAAGAACAGTAACCCATATACAAACGGCACCTTTTTTAATGAGCAATATATGTCAACATGACACCTTCTTATGAAATGCAGCTTTTTAGGTTCTGCCTTTGTGGACGTAATAATTGAGATGTTTCTAATATATGCAGTTACATTACCTGCTCATTGTTTGCGATTTTGTTCCTCTCCTAACTTTATACTGTTTATAATGCTTCTAGCATTTGCCTCAATTCATGCTCAGTTTTATTTAATTAGAAATATAATTTTCTGCTACATTAATTATAAATTTGAGTCAGACGTTGGCATAGAATTTCCTCAAGCATTCTTTTAAGAAGAGGAACAAAAATCATAGGGAATGGGGAAGAAGCCATAAAACCAGATGCAGGTGTAACAATATCAATATCTTAGAATCTAAACAATTTAATAAAGACATGAGAAAAAAAAAATCAATTATTTGTAATTAATGCATCTTCCTATTTTAGTGTAATATTTATTGGAACAACTGGGTTAATGCCAGAAAGATATCATTGCGACTTGTCTCAGAATCTGGCATATTTTGAAAGCATACTTCAAGAACCAGCTCTAAATATGCTGAAATCTGAGTTTTAAAAACTATATTATTTTTAAATCATCATTTTAATGTTTATATTTTCCTTGAAATATTTTTACCAAAGCTGCAATGTTTTTGTGAATGTGTTCATGATATATAGATATGAGCAATGCATATGCATGCAGAATGCGATGTATATAGTGTATGTATGTGCTTCTTCAAAGTACCCTGATGCTTTGATTTGTAACTGTTTAAGGTTTTACTTAAAATTCTGAACACTGCACAGAGCATAGCCATTTCAATGGAATACTTCAAATAGTAAGTCCTAAAGGTGACACAACAAAGGAAATACGTTAGATACTGCGGCTTTTATTTATAAAGGAAATGCTCACATAGTCCAATGAAGGAAAACTCTACCTGTTTCTATTTCTATGGCAAGAGCAGTTCTATTAAACCGTCGCTTTGTTGCATGAATTTGCAAGCGCATCATACAATTTGTATGAGCAGAATGAAATATTTGCATGCCATCTAATGGATTGATGCACATCTTTTTTCCTAATTTCCAAGCATTTTGCTTATTGCAAACATTTTAAGAAAAATCGTCTTACCGTGCAGCACTCATCTTAACAGAGTCTTTTTTGAAGGAGAAATTCCAAGTACAGGACAAGACATTATTGTGAAGAGCAGAAAAAACATGACTCTTCCTTAGTGTTCTCTCCTGTGGATTATTTTGCTATTTTTATTTTACACACATGCTTACACACACACACACATATGTAGTTTAGCTCTGTGAGCAATTTTCCAGAAAGCAGGTGTCTGGTAGTCTAAGCACCATATATCTGAATGTCATTCTTGGGTAAATGCTTATGTCAGTGAGTAGCGCTATAATATTTTTCATAGTAGCTATCATTCGGGGCTCTTAAAGGATTTTTGCACACCA
>JANHGB010006639.1:0-12621 GCA_026283785.1 Coracopsis vasa
ACATATTTTCCCCGAGGCTGGACAGTCATGAGTGGCAGGGTGTATGGGATAGTATGGGCAAGTATTTAGGCCAGTGGTCCCCTCCCATGCATTGGAACTTCACCGCTGAACAAGTGCAAGATCCAGAAAAATTAGTAAAACATCAATTAAATAGGAAAAGCATGGAGATATTGAAAAGATGAATGCCTTCACACTGCCAACTGGCAGAAAAGCTGGCTGGGGATGTTTGAGAAAATTCTGCAGTTATGTAGCTCTATAGTAAGGAAGATGAGATTCAGAAATGGAGAGTGTGTAAGTAACACCTCCAATTATATTTGCATGGATTATGTTCACCACTTGTCAAGTCTAGCAGGTATCCACAAAAAATAAAGCAAATGCTCTGAAGATTTAATCATAGGTTTAGATTTGCTTTGGTCTAAAAAGAAAGCTACCCTGAGTTAGCTGCAGAGTTAAGTAATGCGGATGTGGCTTTCATGTGCAAATTTCTTTTTGAGTCAGTGAAACAACAGCTCCCAGAGTCTGGAATGATGTCCACACAACCAGGCCTGCATGTGAATGCAAATGACTTCATCATAGGCCAAGTCTCTGTGCACCGATGACCAGGACACTTGCAGTGATACTAGCTTAGTGTGCAGCTTTCTTGCTGTTTCGTTTTCCTGTCTGAAAATAAGTGGCATCTTATCTGTTGTTAAGCAGTAGGAAAGTGGTCCAGTGTGGCAGGGGAAGCAAAACTTCTCTTTTTGTTAGTATATTCCTTTCCCCCTAACAACTGATATTTCTTATATTACCTTTCTCTTCCATCATGTTGAATTTCATAACAGGCATCTCAAAATGAGTCTGTATTCTGTTCAGCTTGCTGTATTGCTGAACTCATTGAATGCAGATAGCAATAAATATTCATCAACAATAGTTATTTTTAGTTAAATATAGCACATTGTTTTATACGAAATATTCAAGGAAAATAACAAAGAGCAAGGACAGTTCTTTATGTATATTTACCCTTATATCCCAGAGACCAGTACATCTGTACTGTGAAGAGCATTCCAGATAAGCACTCCAAGCTCTTGTTTGGCTTGAGAGACAGGCTCACAAGTCTTTTTAATTATGCCACACAGGTAGAGCACTTTAACAGATTGCGTTAAGACTACGTCCTGCAGAGCTTCTTAGCAGTTCCTGTAGGTAAAGATCTTTTTAGGTGAGGTGGGAAATGTGAATTTGTATCACACCACTGAGTAATTGAATTTGGATTACTGAAAGCACACGTATGAGATGTTATCCCCAAAAGAAGGTGGTTTTATTCCTTACTAGGGATATTTTAGGCACTTTGCACAATCAGTGTCTTGTGGACAGAAGGTTCATTGACAGTATATTGTAAACTTGGTTGAGAATCCTGGATTTAAGACCAAGTTTACATTGCATTTGAATAGCTGAAATCTTCAGATCCATGCCTGACTGCTTCGTCTTCTGAACAACAAAATCTGCAGACGTTCAAGGTGTAGTGCAGGGAAGCATAGACAGGCAACTAATTGTTCTTTCCAACTGTCAAACAAAAGGAGATGTTTTCCCATAGTGCAGATATTCAGAAAGAACAAAGAAACAGTCCTTACATGAGAATTTGTAGTTGAGTCCTGAAGATGATTTCCTTTTCTGATTACTCATCACTAGAAAAATCTCTCAGATACATAGCTTTACCCTTGTACCAGATGCAGAACTTCAGTTCTGAATTTTGCTGTAAGTGTTGTCTGACTCCTTTTGTAAATCTGTTCTTTTGAGCATACAACTGCATTGCTTTCTCAGCCCTATGTTGAGAAGCTTTTATGAGGTTGACTGCAAACAGAAGAGACCAGTTATGCTGTTTGTCTAAAATACTGTTCCTTAAGAGACTATACATGCAAAGAAAAATCCATCAGTATTTCTCTTTATAGACATTCTCATGTTTCTGCTGAGAAAAGAATTACACCTAGAAGAAGAAATTAAAATACAATGTAAAAGGAAGATCCTTTGAAAATTAATTTTTCCATCCTACACAATTAGAGAGCTATGATCAACAACTGCAATGCACAGGCGGATGTAAATGTTTGAGGTCCATTAGACACTGAGCATTTCCTCAAATTAATCATGATTACATGGTCACTGGTCCTGTTATTTTGTGCTGATCCATCATGAAGATTTATCAGTGCTTAACATTTCTTATTGTTTACTGGCAAAAGGAGCATTCGGTGCTTGAAGGAAATCTGACACTCCGTTGATTACTAGTACTGTATATTCTACTCCATATGGAAATGACATACGGATGCCTACAACCAAACACCAGTATCACCCAGTACCAAACACCTAGCATCAAACTGTAGCCCCTAGAAATACCTCTAGGTATTACTGGCTCCTGGCTGCCTTCTCGCATCTCATGATAAACACACAGCTATTTTTTACTCCATTACCCTGATGTCCCCTGTGCTTGAGCATATGCAGTTGTCTGTCTTGGGCATATATCCAAACAGAGTGCCTGCAGGCTGTATTCTCCTATAATCCATTGTATGTTCTGAGAAATCATATGATCCCATTGGGTTTTTAGATACCACAGCTTAAAGCTGTCAAAATTGACCTCGTGTCATGTTTCTTCTTTGCTTTTTTTTTTTTTTTGTTAAGACTGTCCTAAATCTTTAGGTTCAAGTATGATTGAGTGCAGCAGTAGGCTTCTGTCACAAAGCGAACAACTTTTCTTAGATCAGAGACAGTATTATATAGGTGCTACATAGTTCCAGGTTTTACAAATTAAATTTTAAAATATGAGTGCTCTATCCCCCCAGAAGATGAATTAAAATTTTTGTTTCTAGAAGCTCAAGACCGCTCTGGTATATTTAATGAGTCTGTCCATCACTTCAGACCTGTTGGCAAATATTTTCTTCAGATATGAAGATATGCTATACTCAATGTACCAATCTGTACTTTTAGGCACAGCTTAGAAAAAAATATAACATAAGCCATGGCAGTCCAGGAGTAGAGTTCGCTCTACTCAGACTCTTTTCACCCATACCCACAGAAAATTGCACCACCATTCTGCAGCAGCTCCGTTTCTTAACGCATTGACTAAGCCAAGCAAGTGTGTGTTCATTTATTTCTGCTCCCTTCCTGACTGTAGCAGGACAGTCTAAAGTCAGGCCATCACCCACAGCTCCATAAGTAAAGACCAGATCTCAAGATACAGTCCTACATCATTACCAAAAGACAGAATATTTCTTACGATTTCAATGGTTTGTAACTTTACAAATTGTTTGCTATTTGGAACAATACCTGATAATATATCAGGCAGAGTTCTTGAGGGTTTTCTCCAACAGCAGCAACTCAGCTGGTTTCAGAGCCAAATAAAACAACAAAATAACATTTTTTAAATTCTTTTAAGAAATGGGGGGAAATACGAACAAAGTTACATGTAGTTATGCAATTAAAGATGATGGCAGCAACAGCAACCACGCACTCAAATGGGCCTGCTTAAGGCTGCACAGTTGATATAAATTATTGTATTTTCCATGTTATAACATTTTAACATATTTCAACAAAATTTTCTGATAATTGTATGCTTTGGGGGATACGTGCATATCTATATTTTTGAATTGCTAGGAGCGGTATTAAATGCATTGCCCTGGAACTTCTAAGTACTTCCTTAGTGCTTATAAGTAGATAGCATAGTATATGGTCCATAGAGGCCTCTGCCTTCTCTTCAAAGGCCCCTGGCACTTTGTGATACGTTACACAAATCTGTGCATGTCCTTTCCATGTCCTGTGAATAATCAGAGGAGTTCAGTCTGTAGGGCTGCCATGATTATAGCTTTCTAAAGCAAAAAGCTGCACTCAGGTGCTGTAGGAGAATAGGGCAGACAGGAATCTCGTGAACTTCAAAAAGGAGAAGTGAAAAGTCCTGCACCTAGGGAGGAGATACACAAAAACTGTCCAGACACAGGCCTGCACAACTGGATCTAGGTCCTTTCCAACTTCTACTAGACTGTGATTCTGTGATATAGTTTTTTCTAAGTGCAATTGGTGGTAATGTCTACACAAATAAAGTTTTAATATAGCCCCATGCTAATAATACAATATAGATTCTCTCAGTGAGAAAGATAGTGCCCCGAATCTTGCAGAACTTTCTTCTGCAGCAATAATCCTACTAACTTTTCAGGGAGAGAAAATTTTTGTACTCAGAAGAGAGGGGGTCTTGATGAAAGTTTATCTGAAGCCACATGTTACATATCAAAGGAAACAGAAGTTGAATAAATCTAAGATGAAAGACAAATAATGGCTTAAGAAGGACAGCATAATAATGGGAACACACCTTTCTTTTGAGTAAATAAGAACATAAAATAAAAATCAAAACTTGAGAAAACTTGGAAACACCATGTCTCATTTTTAATCCAAGTATTTTCCTTAGCATATTAAAACTTCAGAGTGAGAAAGAGCATAAAAGTTATCATCAACCTGCAGGGAACACAGGGTATCCTGAATAAAGATGACAATGTTTTTTTCTGTAACTATTAAACAAGAACAGGTCATAATTGTTTCAGATGTCTCTTCAACAAGTCAAGAACTGTTTTACAACACTTGCTTAAGGATGAAGCATTCAGTAAAATAATCCCAAATTTCTTGTTAAATTTACAGTTCATGGTGTTTTCTTATGGGTGTTAGCCGTAGGACACTCTCTCCAACAGATGTGTCTTTATTGTCTGAAACAGGGATTTGCATTTTGCACAGAGCACATCTTATGTTTAATGTTGCATAATTTAATATTACTTCTTGATTTTTAAAAGAAGCCTAGTTCATTTCTATTTCATTTCAGGGCCCAATGTTACCATCAATTTTCAAAATTTCAGAAATGACTACTGTGTGTTGCAGCAAGTGCAGCTCATTGAGATCATAGCAAATTGTTTTCTAGCTTTATTGTAAGCTCTTTTGGAAACATATGTGTATTTATGGAGTGTCTACCACAAAAAAATACTTTCTAAACAATGTCCTTTACTTGCAGAGCTCCAGGAGTGCAGCATTAGAAATTGCTCAGTTTTTAGCTCTGCAGAACAACTGTTTCACCCTTCTTCTGCTTCACTCTCTATTAAACCCTTTAGATTCTGTTTCTGTTGTGTTAACCTCTTAAATATAATGTTTTGCTGCATTTTTGATATAAAGTGCAAAGAAATATTCATTAAGCAGGAAGCAAAGGATTTCTTGAGATGAAAATGCTTGAATGACATAAATTATAGCATCTCATTTTTAACTGTTTTTTTTTTTTTTTTTTTTTAATAGAACAGATCTTATCCATTTGTCTCCTGCTGTCCTGCAGAATATATAAGTTTTCTGACAGGAAACAAAAATCCAAAACATTTTCTGATGAAAACTTAATTTTCAGCCAAACTATTAACATTCAGAAATGTCATTATGTGACCTCCAGGGAATCCTAGGTTAGAATCTCATGCTTCAGTCTTTTTTGCAGGCTGGATTTCATGCCAAGACACAAAGACCTCCCAAGTTGTGCCTTGAATCTACACTGAGTACACATGAAGCATTGTGTCTGTTCCAGCTAGCCACCTGCAGCCACAGAATGGTATGCTCACACAAGTAAACCAAATTGTTTCAGATGAGACATTAGCCTGTTAATATAACACTAGATTTTCTATTTGGCAGTGCTCACTTATCACCCTAAACTTAAAAAAATAAGCAACACAAAAACAAACCACAAACAAATAAATAAATAAAAATTATCATCAAAACCAAAGTACCCTAAACCAAAACAAAAAACCCCTCACCTCACAAAAAAAAACCTAGAAAAAATTGATACTGAGTCAAGACACAATTTCCAATGTAGAAATTTCCTTTTAGAAGCAAAGATTTCCCACTAGAAAACATGTAAGATTTTCCTCATTCTTCTCCATGTAAGATGAAGGATCATATTGTCAGGCTGCTCTTCACACAGATTCCTAATATGTTAACAAAAAAATAATCAGTGTTTTCCTCTTGTAGTAGTCCCTTTGACTGCTTAAGTGGCTGAGTATTAAACTACACATTCGGGAAACTGAAAGGAAAACTTTGGAGGATTCTTTGAATATTTGATATTAATTTCAGGCCTAATTTTGTTGCCTTTCTACAAGCTCTTCCAGAACTCAGTATTTCTTTAAAACAGTCAAAATATGACTACTTACCAAAGATTTGTACAATTGAATTTGACAGTTATTTTCCTTTTCAGACAGAAAATGGCCTACCTTAACAAAATCAAAATTTCCTCCAGAAAATATTTAAATCAAAGTAAAATAATATCTTTTCTTTGCAGAAGGGGACAATGGGAGCTTTCTTGATCAATTTCATTATTACTATGCAGGCAGCAGCTCCTAAGCCACCCTACGGTCATGTCAGAGGCTTTTGGCAGATGTAAATCTTTTGGCTGAAGGGACAAAGAGCCTTCCAGGCAAACTACTGACAGGCCAGAAAATCTGTGTGAGCACTTATTAAATGGATTTTTTCAGAAAATTCCATTTTTTGGGGGGAGGGAAAGAAAAAAATCCTATACTTTTGTCAGTTGCTCTGTTTGTTGTGGGAGAAGTGGGGAAAGCCTGAACTTTTATGTATGGGTGTACATTTTGCAGCTCCACTTTCAGTTCTGATTTGTATACGTGTATATTTGTAAAAATACATTTATATAAAAAAATATAAATAAATCTAAATGTATCATTTAAGAATTAATATATCAGCTATGCAAAGAATCAAATCTTATCAGTTTATAACTAGCTTATAGTTTGAAAGTTAAACTTTGACAGAAAAGCATTCAAATACAAGAATGTGCAAATGAGAGGCAAAGCCAAATTTGTAGCACGCAGGCCAATTAACACTTGAGTAAATCATACATGACAAAATTCCCCTTTACTTTATTATAGCATGGGCTTACATTAATCAGATTGGTTTTACTGTTTGTACTAAGATGTCTGACTAACTTTAATAAAAGATTTGCTAAATTTGCAGCTTATATTTTCTGATCAAGACCCAAAACATGAGATATTTTGCTGCACATTAGATATTCATTGATTACTATTGCAAATTTTCTCCACCTTTCATTCAGCAAAATTGTCTAAGAAAACTAAATATTGGAAGTCTACGTATACTACTGAAGAAGTTATGCATAACTTAGCATTTTCTCCCAGACTAATAGCAGTAGATTATGTTTATGTGTATTACCTCCCAAAGTACTTTAAAAATGCTTGAAAAACACTTTAAAAACCATATCTACTCAATCAATATTTCAGAATCACTTAATCCATTAACCAAATGCCACCTCTGCAATGAGATGGAGTAATTGTTTAAAAGAACACAGCAATATTTTATAACAACTCTTCCTGCATGTACAATTATTTTCTAGAAATGGATGAAATATTACATCATGGAATTAAGTGCTCATACACAATAATGTTCAGTGTCAGCCAGAGCAGGAAACAGTTAAGCTCATGTATTTAAGTATCCTAAAGTTCTAACATTTCAGGCACCTGACATAATAATTAACATTTTGCCTTTCTTAAAATGTTAAAATTGGGGAATGAGTATTAATTAAAAGCAATAAAAATACAAGCGAAACAAACAACCAACCACCCTCCCTCCTCCTACCTTTACCCTACCCCCCAAGAAAAAACAATCCCCAAAGGAACACGGTTAGAAGAAACCAGGCTTCAACTAAAAAAGTATGGACTTTTCTGAGTGTTTTATTTGCACTGAATAGAAAGGATTCTAATACACTATTTCTGAATATCTACTTGCTTTTATATATATTACTTTGAATTTACAAGGGAGATGTCACTGTAATAAATGATTCTTTTCTTGCTTTGGGTCCTGCTAAGTGAGGAAATTACCTTGCTATATAATGCTCCATTGTTAGAATTAAGTTGCATTCTAACAGTGAATTTTGACTTCGCATGATAAATAGGTTCAAGTAGATAAGATATGGAAGAAGAATTTCCTGATTTACTATTTGGGAAGACAGTGTCATAACTGACAAAGATCTTCAGATGCAAGTTGTCATAAATATTCAAAGGTAATGGATTTTTAGCGTCACACTTTACTACTCTCTTCAATGAAGTTTTTCATATTGTGTTTATGATATAAAACTACTGATACATCCCTCGCTCTTAATTTCACTTGACAGAATAGTGTTTTTAAAAGAGAGTGTCACATTTCTGTCTGTGAAAAAGACAGTGTGCTGGTTCTTTCTAGTGTTTCTAAGAAATGGAAAATACTGTAAAAAGCTCAAGGCAACAAAGCTGATAAAATGTAAATATTTCACCTGTGGTCTTTCATGTGTGTGACTCAGGTTCTCTTATTGCTTCTCTTCTTCATCTGTGAATGGGGCTGGCTGTTTAGGTGGTGCTACAGTGTTACCTGTTTGCTGTTGTTTCATTTATGAGTAGCTTGTAATTACTTAGATACCCCAGACAAGACTAGGAGATTAGAAGCTCTAAGTACAAGCCATTTTCTTTTTCATTGTGCGCTTTGAACATAGAAGAGGTTGAACAGGACACAACAAAAGCTGTCACTCTATTGCCTTAGCAAGTGAATCAGAATACTTATAAGTAAGGGAGTACATTTTCGAGTGTGGAAAAAAATCTTTTCCTGCTCTTAGTAGCAAAATCTGTAGTGACTCCTCCATCTTCACCAACATTCCAGTGGTTTCTTAACATTTTGAAAGCCAAGAAATTCCATTCAATCATTAAAATCATACAGTGCCAAGTATGGACATATTTCAGGATTTAAAATACGTAGTCAGTTTTATATTCTTAAAGATACTAGAAAAATTAAAGCTGTCTTTAATCATTTCATCAAAGCAAAAGGAAACAAAGCTTCTCCAACAGACTGGAGATATTTCCCCTCTGCTTCAGCATTGATTAAAATTAAGTAATGTATGCACATTTACGTCAGTATTAGGAAAAAGAGGGAGGAAGAAGAGAGAGCTCATTTAGAACAATTCCAGACTTCAAAACTGACAGAAACGCATAATAGCATAATATTACTAATAATAACAATAATGTGTTTGTTTGTTCTTCCTATCTAGGATATCATCGAAAGTATGTTAAATGTCTGTCTCTTTAGTCAAGGAGAAACATTACCTCATTTGCAATTGTCTCCATGATAGGAAGGGGAGAGGAGGAGAAAGACTGCTTTCCAAATGCAGCTATTAGAATATCCATGTGTTGAGACTTGCTATGTTCTCTTGCTTTTAAACAGTTCATACATGCATATCAGAACTGAGAAAAAAGACTTAAGATAAGAAAAAGCTATTATGGACTTTTTCCTATGTGGATCTGGTTCTTAGATTTTAGGAGCTGTCATGCCTGAAGTTTGAAACAAAAAATAGATTGTTTTTTTGTGCTTTCACAGTTCCATATTTTCAGTGGCATATCACTTTACTACTCCTGCTGATGGCCCACCTGTCTCCATTTTTCTGAATCGACACTTCAGGACTCAGCACCTACTGTTAACCACAGAGAAATACCCCCTAAGGCAGAAAAGAGGCAGCAAGCCAAAACCAACATTCACAGCCAGTTAATGTACGCAGAAATCAAAACAAGTAAACAAAAATACTGTGGAAACTAAGAAGAGCATTTAAATCGTATGATAAAAAGTAAAAGGTAGAGTTAAAATATAGGCTGATAGAAAGAACAGAAACAATTTTATATGGCACCAGATAAGTTCTCCTTCCTACTGTGTATTAAATGGTTTATTGTCTTACTCACATCTTACCCTAGCCTAACTGATGCCCTTAGTGTTCATTTAAACTGTATTGAATGGGAAGCAATCCTTCAACTTTTAATTTCTTTGTGAACATCAAGTGGAACATTAGAAAAAAAACTCCTTTCTTGTATGAAATTTTTACCCAGCAGTTGCAGGTGCTTTTGAGCTTTATAACTTCCAATTTTGTCACTTTCTCCTATAAAGTGATACCCTTAGATGAAAAAGAAAGAAAAAATAAAAACATTATCTTCCAGAGGGCTTTTAAAGCACAACCTGATTTAGCCCAGGTATATGACCTGACACACTGACTTCTGAAGCAGCTCAAAAGATTTCTTTTGATTTCGGTAGGAGTTTGGTAAGCTATCAGCACACTACAGAATTTTAACATTAATGGTAGGAGGAAAAAAATCATGTTTATAAGGTTCACAGCTCAGGACTCAGCAGGAGCTGAGTCATTCACTCTCAGGCTGATTGGAAGTATTTTGCTTTCTTCTGAGATCCTGCTGAGCTAGAACTCAGTGGGAACTAAAGCCATTGTCTGTGGCAGGAATAGGATTCCAGCTCTTGCTGATTTTGAAGTTTATCCTATCCTCCAGAGAAGATGTTTCACTTGTGAGGGACAAGGACATCTTCATCTTGATGAGTTTTGCACTTAGTGGAACCTATAAGCTAGAGCTTGTAGATTCAGACCTAACTGGGGGCTGCCAACATGCTTTATGACGTATTTATTGAATTCAGGTTCTTGGAGTCAGACTCTACTGGCTCCTGCAAAATTCCACTTTTCATCAGTGACCGTCTTGTGTAGCTTCTACTGAGAAGAAAAGCTCAACTGCTGCTGGGAACTAGACTGCCTTCAGAGATCAAGCAGAAGACAAGCTGAGAAAACTGGTACTGTTCAGCCTGCAGAAGAGAAGGCTGTGTGGAGACCTCATAGAAGTCTTCCAGTATCTGAAGGGGGCCTACAAGGATGCCAAGGTCATCAGGGACTGTAGCAATAGGACAAAGGGTAATGGGTTCAAACTTAAACAGAGGAAGTTCAGATTAGATAAAAGGAAGTTCTTTACCATGAGAGTGGTGAGACACAGGAACAGGTTGCCCAAAGAAGTTGCAAATACTCCATCTCTGCCAGTGTTCAAGGCCAGGTTTGCCAGAGCCTTGAGCAGCCTGGTCTAGTGTGAGGTATCCCTTCCCAAGGCACGGGGGTTGGAACTAGATGATCTTAAGGTCCTTTCTAACCCTAACTATTCTATGATTCTGTGATTTTCTGATGATATGAAAAATCAGTAATTTACCCCAAAACTGGCAGTATGTTCATCCTCTGAAAAGCTGCACACTACCACACACTGTCTTACTGGGTGCTGAATGTACATAAAGCAACCAATAAGTGAGAAATAATTGAAGAAACAGCTAAGGGTTTAATAGACTTGATCCTGAATAATGCTGAGTTTATTTCTCTTTCTGCAACTGTATTATTTCATAAGGTCTTGGGATTGGGTCATGTGAGTCTACTGCTACTTCACCTAAATTGGAGTATTCTTAAGCAAGCACCTCATCAGTATAAAGGCAAGCACTAGACTTGTTTTTTGCAGCACTACTTATAATAATTGCTTAAACTAGTTCCTGAACTCAGACAACTCTTTTTAGCGACTGTTTGGGGTAGAATTAATGTATGAAATCTAAGTGGCCTCTTCAGCCTGAGCAGTTTAGCGGTTATGCTCAACTGTTTCACTTCAGGCAGTGGTAGACAAAAGTAGAGCTCAGAAACAGTGCTGTTGCTCTCACTAAAAAGCAGAAATTAACAGCACCTCTTCCTGGTTTAAAGTGAAGAAATAGCTTGAATCTTTCCTTTGGTTTTAAGGTGAGAAAAGCTTTAGCTTTTTTTGTTAGCTATTGCAAGCTAACCACTGAAAAGAGAACTCACATGGTGAACCTCCACTCTTCTTTGGGAAAAGTACCCTTAATTACATCTTCTCAGCTAAGAGTAAAGACAAAACCTGAAATTAGTCTTTCTCTCTTGTCTCCAGGTGACCACATGGAGAGATAAAGGTGTCAGCTGGGAGATGGATCTAATAGCTGCTACTTTCCAGGACCACAAAGGAAGATCAGTCCAGCTGAGGCTCAGCTGGGAAGTGGTAATTAATGCTAAGAGATAGTAGGCAATAACTTTCTATCCTGCTTCTTGGATGTAATTCACCACCGAGTTGATGCTGATAGCAAAGAGAGCTCTGACTTTTCTGGAAGACAGCTTATGAAGATCCCAAACTGGAGTATTTCGAATTGTAGAAGTTTCATATTATCATTGTACAACAAACAAGTCAGTGAGCAAACCTGAGCTCGGACTGGTGCAGGTCAGTACTCCAGGCGTGATGTCTGCCACCTCTTCCCCACTAGGGAACTTGCTGGGCCCAAAGTAGTTAAAGAGCTAATGCATATCTTGATCTGCTCCTACTCTGTTTCTCATATGCCTTTCTGTAGTCCTCTTATGCTGATCATCTGAATGCAAAGTAAATGACTAGTGTCAGCCTGTTTGTGCTGGTTTCTTGTGATGTAGAGATTCTTTAGTAATAGCTGTCCTATGAAGCTTTCCCATATGGAAACCCCTCCTTCAGAAATGAATAGGAAATTCAGCTTTTTGTCCTCTATTTTCAGCTATTATAACTTATTTCACAACTATTGGTACTAGTACTTAAAACGTTGTACAATCTCAGGTTCTAAAATCTAACTCAGTGATATCCAGAGCTGAAGTTGTATCTGTTTTTTTTATGGAGTATCCTGGATTCAGCAGTAGCAGTCATTTTCTCCTTCTTAGTAGCTGGTGCAGTGCTGTGTTTTTGACTTTCGGCCTGGGAACAGCGCTGATAACACCGATGT
>JANHGB010006642.1:0-25916 GCA_026283785.1 Coracopsis vasa
TGAGGTGTCCCTGCCCATGGCAGGGGGGTTGGAACTTGATGATCTTAAGGTCCTTTCCAACCCTAACTATTCTATGAGTCTATGATTCTGGGACCTCTCCATGGCTTCTACGTGTCCCAGCCCTGGCTGCCACATGTCATCCCCTTCTATAAATAGGCATTACATTTTGCTGAGGAAGGTCAAAATGTGTGAGGGGTGTAAATACTGCAGCAGTCATCATTAAGTCATGCGTTGATTTATTCTTGGAAACCTAGATGCTGTGGAAACAAGTGTGCCTTAGAGCCACAAGTCTTGTGTTCCTCAACAAAGAACTACAGTAAAACTTTGGAAATTATAATCACTGCACTTGCAGGAAGGAAAGCCTCAGGTTGGCTGAGGAAACACAGTGTATTGTCTCAGCTCCACCCTCCCATGTGTTTTGTACCCTGAGGACACTCTTCCTTCCACCTTCACTCAGTCCTTCCCTACTGCATAAAGACTGCACATCTGGCAGTCTCCATAGGGACTGTCTGTCAGTACACAGGATATTTGAAAGAATTATTAGACAGGTCAACTTTCCCCAGTTTGGCTCCTCTACAAATGTTATTTCAGATACGGGGATAGGCTCCGTGATAAAAACACTTCAGCTGCACTCCATTCATTTTAAGGCTGTTAAAAAATCATGATATAAAGATTACACACAACTCTGCTTTGCTTTGTGCAGTCAAAAATTAGAACACCCATAAAGCTCTACCAAACTTTACTGTATTTTAGGAATTGAAAATCTGTAAAATCCAACCTATTTAAGTACACAGTATCTGTCTCATCACTGCCAACCCAGATACAGAGACATTTTAACATTTGAAGAACAAATCCAAGCTTCACAATCCTAAAGTTACCCAAGTAAGTACTGGAAAAAGGCTTACTACTGGTTTCAGCAAGAAGAAATAACTTTATATGGATGTAAAATACTTTCAAACAGCAACATGACTCAATTTTTTAAAAAATATTTTTCCTTATTTTGTTAGTAATAATTTATCCATTTTGTTTTTGATGATAGCCTCCAAGGAGATTTTACACCAAATTTACTGAGAACTTAAATAAAATGCTACAATACAGAATATATGTTTTGTTTCTATTTAATTCCTAGAAGAACATGCTGGTTTTAAATAGCTTCTCCATTTAAAGAGGAATCAGTAAGGAATAGATGAACTCCAAATTGTTCTTCTCATCGCAGAAGTTCTTTCTTTGTTTAAAATAGCTGGATCATTGACTCTCTTGATTTTCCAACTCCGACCCATTTAACTAGGGAGCAAAACACATTTATTAGAACAATTACTGAGACTAAATATTATAATCAATGAATTGGAATAATTTTCACCTTTCACACGCTTCACCACAAACTGTCCAGTTTGTGCTGAAACAAAATGCTAAGAAGTTTTACTGTCAAAAATCACTTTACTCCTGCTGCAGTATCTGACTAGAAGTGCAATATACTGAAGTTTGAAAGCATGAAACAACTGTATCATGAATACAAAGCATTGCAGATGGAAGACCTAACAGATCGTCAAGCATGTATTTTGCAGGTTTCACTGTCACTGTCTTGAGTGATAGGATGTCTGTCTAAATCCCTGCAGAGGAGGAATCAAGAGCTCTGCCAGGATGTGAAGCTTTCTTGATATGGAGAAGGAGATAGTGATGCACGTGTACTATAACATTGTTAAATGTAAGGCTGCAATTAAAAACATTATCCAGCCTGAGCAGCCACCTCAAATATCATACTATAATTGTTTCACTACAAGTTCATAAGTGGAACATACTATAGTTTCTATAATACAGAAATTACGTTATAGAATGCTATAGTTTCTCTAATTGCTTGCCCATTGATACTATAGAATTGACTGTAGGCAGGTCTCCTTTAGCCATCAGACACACCAAGGTACCCTGCCTTCACATGGAAAACCAGAGAAATAAAATAAGGGGAGTTTTATTTTCATATCCCATTGCCCACATCTGTGTCTATGACCACACATGGACTATTCACTGGGTTTCAGGCTTCCTAATCCATGAACAAGACTGGAATTGCCACAGTTGTCAGTATCCCGTACTCCCTAAATGTGACCTTTGAGCGCTTTATGGAAAACAAAAGCACACATGCCAGCTTTCTAAGTTTGCTGCTGTGGAAATTCCCTTCCAAACTCTACTATTCACGCCATACCTCTTGGCACCTCTAGAACTCCAGTAATTAGGTTTGAAGAAAACTGGGTGGCTTAACCTTTGGAGATTGATTATGTTCAGATTCTCACTTTTCAAAGTGGCAGAAGTGGGCTAAACAATCTTACATCCACTAAGCAATACATCTCCTTATATGGGTAAGTATGGAAAAGAGTTGGGGGAAAAAAAAAAAAACAGGGAAGTCTGATTCTATGTTCAACAGGGATGCAGTGCAGGAAGTGAAATTAAAGAGATTAAGACATTGAACTAACTGCACTGAAGCATGGTAAGCAGATCCCTAAGTTTTCACTGACAGAAGGCAGCAGTTTGCCAAGAACAATACACGTTTATCCTTCCCCTGGTTAAATCCTTGTCAGAGCATCTTGGAGCTCTCTGCAACACTGCAGACCCAGCTTTGCTGCTTTTTGGCAAGCTGTCATTTACCATCATCAGCCCATCCATAGGTAGCTACATTGCCTCCCGCCCAAACCAAGCCACTCCCCAACTAAGTACTTGAGCACTTCTATATAGCTGTTCCCAACTGCTGTGGCATCCTCGTATATACATCTACAGAAAGATCTACCTGGCACTCCAACATGGTTTTCCACACAGCGGATGTAATTCTGGGCCTTGGGTGGGAGGTCCTCCCACTTTCGTGCACCAGTTGTATCGGTCTTCCAACCAGGCATTGTTTCATACTCTACTTCCACCTTCTGTAGTATCTCCTGATTAGCTGTGGGAGAACAATTTTTGTCACAGTTGATTTTAGCTACTTCACCTTAAAAGAACACACCTAAGCTCCTTGACCAACAAAGTCTTTTGACAACATTTAAAATCTCATATATGAATAAACACTATTTCTATTGGCCAGTTCATTCATTCATAATTTAGATTAATTTCTGTTATTTAGGAAGGTAACTCTGACTCAGGAGGATCCAGGAATACAGTTTCCTCTTCTAAAAACTGTAGGATGCGCTCTATGTTGTCAGAAGATTACAGTCTTATTTTTGAGGAAACAAATTATTTGAAGTTTACAGGAGTTCCACTTTTTGGTTCAGATTTGCACATAATAAAATGTAAGTCCTCCTGTAGACAAGGCACTACTGTCTCAAATGTTTTTATCTTTTTGGAACAGTATGAAATCAAGGTTGCTAAAAACTTAGATATCTGCAAGCTTTTCCACACTGGAATTCTCGCTGTGTCCACAGCCAGAAATTATCATCAGTGGTGGGAAAGCTAGCTGCTGCCAGCCTTACCCATGCCCCTAGAGTCCACATCCTAACAGAACAAACCCTTCATCTTGGCACAGTTTGTTACAGGTATCTTGAAAACATCATTAATGTAAGAAAATTACCACATCTTAAAAGTTTTAACATGAATCATGTTGATAGGCAATATATATTTTCATTAACTACACTGTTGTTGCTGTTAATTACAGTTATATGATGGTATACCATAAGCAGCTTTATTCTGCTTGTATCTGTCTCATTTTTGCACAGCTTAATCACTGCTTTTGATTTTACTTTACTTCATTCAAAGCTTATTGCCAATAATACACAGTCACTGATTCAGTCTTGCTGACTTTCAGATCCCTGGTGTTGCAAATAAAAAAATCTAATAGGACAAGATACAGAGCCCCTAACACAAGATTTCTTTTGCTCTGAACTTCTTGTCAGCATATGTACAGATGCAAGGTGAATGGAAAATGCTAATGTACTGATACAGCAGCCTTTATACTCATACTACAGTTCCACAGATTTCTACAGGAGGTCTAACATAAAAGAAATCAAGCTTGATTTTAAAAACCAAAGAGGTCTTACCCATCAGGTATGACTTAACAGGCAGGAGAGAGAAAAATGATCATAGATATTTAACAACATACCTGGAAAATACGGAATTCTTTTTCCACCCAGTTTGTAAGCAACACCGATTTTAATTTCATCAAGGACATCAAGAATATCCAGTTTTGTTAATGCCAAACTGTACAGAAAACATAAGTTAGTTATACACATGATGGATCTCCTCTTTAATCCTTTACACCTGTCTTTTTCGTATACATACTTTTTTCCCCCCCTTTCTAGTTTTGTACTCACAAGTCCAACCCAGGCAACCCAGCAAGCAGAAATACACAACTTAATTAAACTATAAATGCTGCTAATTGAATTAACACCTCTGGAATGAATACATATCTGAGTTACTAAAACAGATTTCCAAATGCCTCCCTGCTCGTACAGGTGCGGTGTTCGCCTATTATGTAAAGTGGCACTTACTGGACTTGGTCTGGGTGTGTATGACAGCATGTCACTTTACATCACTACTAGTGATTATTTCTGTTGCTCCTACTGATTCAGAACAACTTTAAGACAGACTTATTTACTAAATTACACTTTCAAAACAGACTTCACAAGCATAAGCTGGCTTCTAAAATCACATGTACAGTTCAATAGGAAGGATCCCAGCCTGACTTTCAGTGTCTGGGCTGTGCTACCAAGGTTGTCAGTTTAATGAACCTTTTCTCATCTTGTGAATGAACACAATGGAACACAAAAACGGAACCTCAAGAAGACACTGTAGTATTCACTGATCAGAATAAAGCTGCATTTTAAAACTAGTCAAGACTAGTGCCTGGTAAAAATATGAGCAGCTCAGGATTTTGACAGGTAAGCGCATAATAGTCCATTCCATATGTGCTCAGTAAGTATATGATGAATGCAATGATTAAATGAAAAGACCTTTTGGGAAAGAAGCAGCATAGTCAGTCTCTCCATGTTTTTTAACTGTCACAGTTATCAGAGATGACACAGTTTTGTTGACAGAAGTGCAGTAATTGTATAGAACTGCAATGGGAGGAAACATAATGCCTTCCTAATACTATTTCCACATAAACTAGAGCTGTGCAAGTTAAAGCAAATAAAAATCCAATTAAAAAAAAAATGTTTCCTTTCTTCTGACAAACTAATGAACAAAGGACTCTATTATTTTGTAACATTAGGAGCATAAACAAGTATTAAGTCTCAGTTTGTAAGATATTTAAATGCCCAGGCTCATGTGTTTGCATAAAGAAACAAGTTTGCCTGAATGCATGAGTAAGTCTACGCTTTATCTGAACAAA
Source organism: Coracopsis vasa (assembly GCA_026283785.1). Classification (NCBI taxonomy): domain Eukaryota; kingdom Metazoa; phylum Chordata; class Aves; order Psittaciformes; family Psittacidae; genus Coracopsis; species Coracopsis vasa. The sequence goes on from JANHGB010006642.1 coordinate 5,306, forward strand.
ACTGCAATTAAAGTTTTGCAACTTTTTCTGAAAATAGAGATTGGTAATTAGTTATAAATAAATAGCTTGTGACAGTTATTAGCATTTTAGCATTAGACACAAGCTATCTTGATAGCATTATGGTCTTTAACAGTTCCTTTTAAAGAGCAACTTTTCCTTTAAAATGTCAACTTAACATGTAATTTGATTTACAATAATTTATCAACCAAGTAAGTCACTCAGTCCCAAAGAATATAAATCTCGGCCCATTAAATGCAAAATTTATAATATATTAGATTATAACTTCGCAAATAAATGAACCTGTCAGGACCAGAACAGCGAGCTGCTGTACACTTTGTGTCATCCCGCTCACGTAACTTAAAGAGGTAGCGGCTCCAAAGGATGCAGAATTGGTCTAACAAGTATGCTCCATTGCCGCCAACCAAAGCTCAAAACCAGTAGGTTTTAGATCACGACACAGATCAGTATGAATGCACTGGATCAAGAACACTAGAACGAACTGACGGCAAACTGATGTATTGACCCAATCTACATCAGCCATCTGATATAAGCAAAGTGAAAACACATTGAAAAAGAATTGCTGCTATGATGTTGTAAAATCACTTGATTTGAAAGAAGTCAAAGGAATTAGATCATTATTAGCATTAAGATAATTTGCAGTTGCCCACTGTGAATTATTTTATTGCTCAAAATGCAACACTTTACTGGACTTATATTAATGTTACCTACATATTTATTCTGTGAAGCACAAAATTATCACTTCCAAATGTAGCGCAAAATCAGTGATGCTTACGCAGTGAATCCGTTGATCATATGAACATATTTCAAACTGACAAGATCTAACCAGCCACAGCGCCTCTTTCTGCCTGTAGTTACTCCCCATTCATGGCCACGGGACTGTAAAAGATCTCCAATTTCCTAAAAGAAGACAGAAAGAATACTCATGGCATTTCACTGAAAAATAGCAGAAAATTAATATAAATAATTATGGATGAATAGCAAGAAAAATATAGTTGTTTAATTCCAAGGCCTTTTTGTAGGAAAAATAGAAAAAAAAGTTTTATTAAGAGGGGACTAAGGTGAAGAATAAAGCCCTTCATCCACAGGATTTTTGTATTTGAGTCACTAGCATTTCCAAAATACTTATTTAATATGACTGTTTCATGTTCCAAGGGGACACATTTCTTCCTTCTTCCTCTGATTGGAAGATTTCCTTGATGATTCAGCCCTGGTTTTAATTTTGTTTCCATGTACTTTCTTCATCTGTTTTGGCACCTATTGTTTTTGTGAGCAAGACTGTAAATGCTTGGGACAAGACCAATGCTTGTACAATGTCTAGGTCAACAGACTCCTTGAACACACCTAGGGCTCTCAGGTTCTACCACAGCATGCAACTGCCAACTGTTCCCTTCGGACTGTCAGTGTTTATAATGTGTTAAAAATGAAGAAGAAACTTTACATTCATGATTCATAAAACTAAAAGGTATCATCAATTCATTTGAGCCACTAGAGAAAGGACTTTCATGACTAAATGCTTAAATTAGATTCAGATCACTGATCTAGAGATTGCAGTGTGCATAGCTCATAATCAATACCCTGAGCTTTCCAGTTTCTTGAAAATAAAAACACAATAGACAGTCTAAAAGAACCAAAATCTTTTCCCTTCCTTCTATTGACCAATTTGTGATTGACTGGCTGAAGCACACATCACACTTATTCTATAAATCACACAGAACGCAGGCTGTCAAGCACAGAAGTTGTATTTTGTAATTTAAGCTTTCCTGTGATGCACTGACAGTTCCAGTCTACAACAAACTCTTACCACTGAAACGTGCCTAACAATATTACATAAAATGATGAAATATGGTTTTATATCATTCATTACAACAGAAATGTGGTCACTGTAATATAACATCATCACACTCATGTTTCTCCTCTCTGTAGAAAAATACCTTAATAATGTAATTCACTTCTTGAGTGACTGCTTGGCATTATTATTATCGCACTTATTTATCATTGGTATACCTTTATCCTATTCCACTGTCTTTATTTTTTGGCTACTGTATATACCGCATTTTACAACATTAAACCTACATTAATCTGCTCAGTGGGGAACGCTCCAATTCCCACCCGAGTAGTATATGCCTTCACCACACCGTAAACATCACCAACATGCTGGGGAGGAACACCAAGTCCAGTGCATACACCACCTACAGTGCAGTTCGATGAAGTCACGAAAGGATATGTACCTGTCAGAAAAACACAAGAGCACAACCTTGTTTCAGCAATGGCAAGAAACAAAGATTGATTTTTCCTTTGTGAGTTGAAAGGAGACTTTCACCTGTATGTTTGGCTTTAAAGCTAAACTGAAACAGCAGCCAAAGAGTGAAACAAGTTCTTCTTGCACCCATTTTTCTTTTGCACCCAAGTTCTTCATGCACCCATTTTGCTTTTAAGAGAACATGTTAAGCTGTTCTTCCCCAAATTGCTTCCTCTTGTTGTGAATAATACATATTCAGATTTCTAAAGCTCTACAGAAACCTTTCAAAATGAAGGAGTTTTTCCATTCAAATAGCTGAGTCATCCTGGCAATATGTATAAGCATATTACTAGTGAGCGAGAAGTTCACACAAATAAAATACACTATTTTCCTACAATTTCTTATAAGGAGTTGTCAAGTATGCGCTATCTGTTCCAACGCATAAGCTTTTCTGCTTTCATCCTTTGCTACTCTCACTAAGGACTGCCCACAAGGGAGAAATTTAAAAGCATCTCAGTACTACTTAGGCACTGGATCTATTATAGGACACTGCTGCCGTGTAGAGCTTTTTTTCACTGTCCTGTGTATCACAGAAAGTATTTCCGCTACATCCACAGAGAGTCTGGTGTAAAGGTCACAGTCTGACATTCCCAGTGCTCTACACAAGCAGCTCTGAATATCTGCAGCAAATTTTCTAAGTAAGTCTTAAAAGACTATTCGCGTTCTCTACACTGTGACTCTAGGTTGGAGAATCTCTCCAGTTCTTAATTTCATCTTCCTGGAGACCTAAGTGGTTTAATTAGACTCTGGGTAAGAAAGCAGAGATCAGCTGAAGAAGCTAGGCTTACAGGTTATCTGCACCAGTTTAATCCTCCCTCTACTGCAGAGTAATTATCACAACAGCACTGCAATGGATGCCTGGAATGTATGGCAATGTGAACACACATTTAAAAGTAATAAAGAATATCTGGAATGAAATTTCAACTCCACCAGAATAAACTTCAGTAAAAATCAATATTTAAACCCTAAGCACTTAATCCTGTTAATGATACAATCTCTGGCTTACTGTGCTTTATTTCTGGGAGATCTGTTGCTATTAAAGACTGTTTTGTTACTGTATTTTCCTGCTCTTTGCAAAGCTGATATAAACACAAACCAAAATAAAACTAATCTCCTACGAGCTAAATTAAGTTTAGAATTTAACATACCAAAGTCAATATCAAGTAATGCTGCATTGGCTCCTTCAACAAGAATCTTCTTTGGGGAGCCATGAAGAGCTTCGTACATAAAATACACGCCATCTCGAACCATGGGCCTTATTTTTTCAGCATATCCCTGCAAATTTAAGTAGAAATGTTAGTTTCCCCAGACAATGGCTGGATGCAGAGAACGCTGCTCACTTTTGAAATGCAAAACATACAAATAACCCTAACACACAAGCCTCAATAACTATGTTTTACCTGAAAATTACAACCATTAGCTTGTATTTGACTGAAAATCAATAAATGCATTGAACAACTCACGTAAGAAAACATGACTTGCAATGGCATTAGAATCCTGTAACTTCTGTACAATTTCTATTCACAGAGATGTTGCACACCTACCTCTTTTGTTGATAAGACTCTCTATATAGTGTGTTTACAGTCTAGACACACTAAGAGTGAACTTAGAAATAGTTCAAGATCCAGAAGAAAAAAAAAGTCAAAACCGCTACTCACAAATACTAAAAAGTATCTTTATATGTAGGGCAGCAGCTCTGAACAAGCACCAGCAAAACTTGGGAAAGGTAAGGGATTTTTTTTAGCATCCTCCTTTACTACATATTCACGAAAGATGTTTTACCAGTGGCTCTTCAGAATTTATTTATAAAAAGACATTTTTGAAACACAGCTTCCACAAACAATTCTTCAGTAAGCATGGAAGTCTCTCAGACAGACTACATCAGTCATGGCTTGAGACTGTTAACTGGAAGTGCCACCCTGTGCTTTCTTGGCTACTTTAATACAACAGCTGTTTCATGTCAAAAAAGCAAAGTATTCTAGGGGAATTAAATAATAAAAAAAAAATCATTTAACTGCACACATTAAGAGAATATTCTATTACAATGCACACGTACTGCTTATTAAAAGGCTTTGTAATAGTGAAGATACACATTTTTCATTTAAATTAATTAATTAATTTAATAAATAGGAGTTCTAGTACTCTTAATTTTTACTTTTTAAATTAAGTATTACTGTTTTCTTCTACATTTTCCCTGAAACTGAACATATGTTACAAGTGTTAAATCCTTACCTTTAGCTTTTTCAATTGTCCTTCTATATCTATTTCCAGTGTGGGAAACATTGACTTGTACTGTTGTGCCAGATTTTTAAATCTGTAAAATATTGAAATCATATCTATGAAGAATATAGTTACTGTTCGTAGAACCTTTGGCAAGAGCTCAGTTTATATTATATAAAGATATACTCAGAGCTATACAGAGAAAACACCCAGAACTTTGATACCTCAACCACAGCATTTCCCAATGTACAGAACTACATTTTAAACTGTAACAAATATTGTGAAGTCCAGGAAATAAACATACACATTCTTTCCATTTTTTTTTCTCTTTTTAGACAATTTATATACAAAATTCAGACACATATTTAAAAACATCTTGTTAAAAGCAAGTCGGTCAGTCAAAATGTATCACTCTTTGACATAATATTTAGAAATTAAAACAGTTGTACCTTGAAGAAAATTCATCAAAGTCAGAAAGGAGGTCACAAATTCGAAGGCCTGTGCGTGCAGCTTTGGAAGAATAAGTTGGTCCAATTCCCTTCTTTGTTGTGCCAATACTAATTAAAGATAAACCCCAAATATGTAATAAATATATGCAAAATTATGCTTTACACTAGGTAGTATTATTAAAGCTTTTCAATATACCATACACTGGACAAGAGGTCTAAGAGAGAAAAAAATAACTAAAGTTCTAAATAGTAAAAGATACAGCCATTTTCATGCTTCAGTGGATTTGCAAAAATACTGCTAATGTTCATTGTATAGAGTAAAGCTTTAAGCCTTGGGTCTGGCTGATACAAGCTTAATTGAAGCTGTGTGTATATACACATATTATAAGGTAATAATGGTTACTACACTACCCTGTGATACTTGTACATCCCTTACCACAAACAATAGGAAACAGAGGTCATTTTCATATTTCCACAGTTGCAGCACTGCCTACATTTGTAAACAACAACCAGCTGAAACAACAAATTAGTTGCAACAATTAAACTGTTTCCCTGTCCCGTGCCTATTTTAGAAATGCATTTTAGAAATACAGTAATATTGAGATCTTTATTTGTATGCTAAGTTTGACTGAAATTCTTCAATGGATCAAAAACTAATAGGCTAACAGAGAGAAAAACACAGCGTGTTCAGGTAAACCTCCATTCTTTCAGAAACCAGAATAATGAAATATGAGGTTACACACTGTGCTAAGGTGTAAGATTAAAATTAAAATAGAAACCAGTATCTCCATGAAGTACAAGTGAATATACAATAAATGATTACAAGCATGGAACCTAATCATGCCACTTCAGAACTGATTCAAAAGAGCATCGCTAGTCTGGTATCAAACTGGATTGAAAGCATCATTTTAATGGAAATGAGTTTTGAGAATTTGGCAGGAATTTCAAAATGCCTCTATATGTTGCAGAGAACTAGAAAATGGAAATATGGCAGAATTCATACTCTGCCTTTTCAGTAATACCTCAAGAGTTTGTTTACTAACATAAGTAGGAACAGAACAAGTCACAGAAATAGTAACATCAGCAAGGCTCTTTAGAGATACATTGCCTTCCTGTTTTCCAAAATTACACAAATTTTTCAGATTTGCATAATTATTAATGAAATGAAGGTGCTGAAAATACTTGCTTTTTTCCTTCTTGTGCTTGACGTTGCACTTCCTGGAGCCCGTCTACAGCCTGGTGGAAGTCAAACACTGTAATGGAAAATATAATGGACAGAGGGGAAGATCAAAGGTGAAAAATGTTCTTTAAATCACTGACATCCATAATTTCAAGACAAAGTGCCTTTGTTATCATTGACAGTCCACAGGCCTCCTCACGTGGAAACAGAATGAATGAATATTACTTAAACATTGTGAAAACATGTAAAACATCACTCTTTAGTGGATACAAATTCCATTATTATGCTTCAGATAGATGACACATAAAGAAGCCATATTAGATCAAATACATGACTATTTTGTGGAGTAATAATGTAATTTAGCACCATAAGCTAAGCAGTCATTTGTGAGATTTTCCCCCTTCAATCATCACTTACCTATATGTGCTCTATCTGATATAATCAGTCTTTTCTCCCAATCTTTCAAACCTGTCAGAAGATAGAAAAGTAGGATTTCAGCTGCACTGATTGTCCAAAATTTGCTTTTAAATTTATCTGTCTTCTAGTTTATATAGCTTCTTATTAAGAAGACTGCTGACAAAATGGATAAACCATAACTGAATATCAAATATCAGCAAAGTTTTCATTAACATTGTTTTACACTTTTTCAGCTTTCTCATTTTGGTATGGACAAAGATACTCACTACTTCTCAATGCCAGAACACTGTGGCTTACACATGATTTCTTTTCTGGAAAGATTCTTGTCTAACTTGCTATACAATAAATCAGTTAAACCCCATTTGTGCCTCAGAAAATAGAGAATTTATATATATAAAATCATAAACCAATATAAGACGTGAGGAACCTCTGAAGGTCATCTGGTCCAAAGCCTTGTTAAAAGCAGAACCAACTGAGTTCATACTCCAGCATAGAAATGGGGACACAGAAACTCTGGGTTAAATCATCTCAGTTTGAGGTCCAAGGGGGCTTTGCCATACTCTTTAGGACTTACATTGTATCTAATTGTATCAAATGCCATAGAACTCCCTAAAACCCCATAAGAAACACAGCTTTTGAAAATCTGTCTTAAGACTACAACATGATTCAATGTTTTAAATAAAGTTTTCCTCAGTATCTAAAATCCAGCATGTTATTGCACTGAATATTTACGGTCAGACACAAAGGTTTAAGAAAACCCTCAACCTGGCTGCCAATATAAAGAAAGATTAAAAATTACAAACCTTTCTTTTCATTCTTTTCAGCTTCTTCAAACAGGCCTGGTAAATGTATAACCACTCCATTACCTTTGGGAACATAAATGATTTATTTTAAAGCAAGAAATAAAATATTCATTTTTAGGATGTAAGGCACGTAAACCCCTGCTGTCCAAAATTGCATTTAAAAAGTAAGGCTAAGTTTCTCACATTTCTCACAAACAGTAAATCCTCATTTTGGTGAAGCGCCTACAAACCTGCTAAAATCAGAAAAAACAGAGCTTGCTTGTTTCAGATGTGAATGCCGGGCCTGCTCCAAAGCCAGCTGAGGTAAGCGGATTCTTGCCTTTGTTTGTGGTGGACTTTGCACCATGACTTCAGCCTCAATTGTTCACTGGTAAAAGCTCAAAGAAGTCCATGGCCTTACAGCACTGACAATCCAATGTGACAATATTTAAACTTTCTACAATATTCACGTATCTGTTTTAAACTCAGCTCAAGCTAGTGCAGTCTTCTCCTTTTGTAGCTTTTGAGCTACAATACAGAATTCAGAAGCAATATGGAGCATTACTGATGAGACATGGAGGACTAGTGCTGTAATGGGCTGAAAACAGCTGCTGTTTTTTCTTGGGAGCATCAAAAATATATTCAAGAGTCTATCTCAGCCTAAATTTAGGATAACTTAAGTTATAGTTTTTACTAACTGACAAGGGAGTAAATTGGAAAGGAAGACCATGCTAAGCGGAGAGAGAAAAGTTTAATGTATTTCTATCATCCATTCAGAAATTATCAAACAGAACAAACCTGAAACTCCATGACTCACTGACACTTGAAGTCATTTCCTGCACATTCTGCCTATGTTTTTTCTCTCAGAAACGAACATAATTTTGGACAATAAGAGGCTTAAACTTGCCTATGACTTAACTACGAGTTTAAAGTCCAGTAAGCAATGCAAACTTTTTTATGATACCATCTGCATCCAATATCTTTACAGAAAAATACAACATCACCATAAACAGCTGGTCATGTGAACAAAGAGGAGACTGTATTATAACCTTCCAAGCACAGCCCTGTACCTTGTGGCCTATTTCCAGAAAGCTGGTAAAGAGATACCAGAGATAAATTAAATTATTAATTTAGCCTAAGTGCTGGGTTTTGTGTCCTCAAAAAATAGCATATGTACTTCTGAAAGTATAAAAGGATTGTGCAAATAGAGGGTGGGATCCAAACCTGTACCATAAAGAGTGAGAAAGAGCAACATGATAGAAGAGGGGCTTCTTAGTTCCAGTTTTCTAGTAGCAGAAACTAAACTGACACTGAGAGTAACTCCTCATGTTAAAGCAGCTGCAAAAGAGAAGTCAAACAGCTGAAGCTAAATCAAATCTGTCAGCCACCTATATGTTTTTCTTTGCTACTATAAAATATGGTTGCAGCTACCCACCACATAATGTTATCTTATTTAATAAGTTCCAATATTGACTTACCAATAAAAGAAATTGCCTTAGGATTAATGATGCCACTAGGAAATAGGTGAAAATCATATTCTTTCCCATCAACAACCACAGTATGGCCTGCATTATTCCCACCCTGCAACAGAAACAAATACCTTAAGATTAATGGTCTTTATACCACCACCCTGAACTCTCAGCAGACTATTTGACAAAATCATCTTTTTTTATTTATACATTCATATCTTAGGTCACTGCTTTGTCCATCTTACAGTTTCTTGAGATGCTGTAGTATCATAAAAAGGGCTCAGAAAGCACAATTAGAGGGCTGAAGGATTCCAGCAGGACTGTGTAGTATCATGAAGCAGGACAATATCACGGAGCCAAGGCAGGACTGGGGCAGAGCAAGAATAAATGCGGGAATGGTGGAAGAACCTAGAAGAGAACTAAAGCTTCTGGGAACATAACTTCATTGAACCCATGGAGTCCCGTCTCCGACATGCCTACACAAGCCCATCCTTTTCAGGTATCTTCTGTACATGGTCATTTCTCTGAGTTTAAGCCTTCAACACCAAGTAGTTCCTTCTGAGTGGAAGCTCTTCCTGCTTGCTCACCCACAGCTACTGCTTCTCTAAGTATTCCAGATGGAAGGTCTATATAAAGTTGGGAGCGTGTGTAGTCTTTGCAGATTTGTGGAATCTCCCCATCAAGGGATGATCTACTTTTTGGAGTCTCCTACAACTCACACCTTACACAAGTACCTACCAGACCTGAAAATGGGAGCTGGCATTTTCCTCAAGAAACTAATTTTTTGTGAATGGCTTTAAAAGAGCATAAGGAGACAACACACGAACTTGGGAAGAGGTGAGTAAATCAAGGTCATGAGTTGATTTGAACAGAAACAGTAACAAGTTTAAAAATTCAAGGTCCAGTTTTCTCAACATGCTTAATTTTTGTTGCTATTCTGTCATCATGTAACTTTTTCTCCTGATAAGGTTGAAAAACCTGACTACTTCTCTGCTCTGGTGCTACAGACCTTCATTTTCCAAACAATTACAAATGTTTGTGGATTTGATATGAGGGCTGAATGATGTAGAAGTGTCTGGAATGAGGGTATCTACTGAAAGGAGAACTGAGACTGTCACTGGTAATTTGCAAATAATGAAGAGTGTTGGCTGAATGTGCGCAATTATATGAAAACTCTGAGAAAGGTTTTTGATAAAAGGTAAGGTAATTGATAAAAATTAATAAAATAACACATGTTCTTCCAGAGGTTCATTTACTCATTTGCCCATTTCTTTGCATGTGATATACAGGAAAATGGTAACTGACATTCCTTTCAAAATGTGGATATATGCTGAAATACAATGTTAAGAAAATAATAACTATGGGTTATAAAAATAAAAATCAAGCATTTTTTTAAGGAGGGGGATGGAGGAAAACACTAGAAACATGCCTTTAAATATGACCAAAGTAATTCCCATGTGCTGGAAGATGTGAGCTCAACAATGACATTTGAACAGATAACCTGCTAAGGACGAGCTGAGTACAAGTTGTAACAGAAAAATTGGTGCATGCACAAATTTCATTTGATTTAGCAAACTGCTGAGTAGCTCATCCTTGGGCTGGGAAGGACTCCTGAGTGTCCTGCTAATGCGGGGTTATAACTTGTCCGGAGAATCCCAAAGCAAGCAGAACCATCCCAGGTATTTAGCTTGCCTCCCAGACATGAGAAGTCAGTTGTAGGAACCTGGATCTAGTTAAAGATACTGAACTAGCTAGCAGGCTGATAAATCAGCAGGAAAGTACTTCATGTGATATTTAAGAGGTCTGGAACTGGATGGATTGCACTGGTCGAAACACTAGTTTATTTTATTATAGAGGTATCAAGTTTGAGAAGGAGGCTTGTGAAGTCTTCTGAGACAAGCAGGTATGTTGTCACTTACACTAGAGTTAAATTCTGCTTTTCTAAATCAACATGAGTAGAAACAAATGAAATCAGGCTTGAGGACTCAATTTGAAACAACAGCACTCCTAAATTATAGTCAGAAGTGTTTCCTTATATCCTAAAATTTTAGAAGGTGGGATATACCAGTATGAGAATGTTTATGAAGGATATCTTATGCTGTTGGAAAATTACAACATTCACTTCCAAAATCAGGGAAGCCTGGAAATTCCTAAACTACTCTGGTGTGGGAAGTTCGGTTCCCAAGAAGAAACTATTATGGAAGCTGCCTAAGCTCCAAAAGGCTGAGACACTACTGCGATGACAGCAGTGTCTTAAACATTAGCATCCACTTGAACCTGAAACCTTCCTTACTGCTTCTGCAGTGATTCCAATATGTTCAGTAGGCACTTGTGTCCCTTCTGCTAAGCCACTTTAATCTCTAGTGACTCTACTAAAAGTGTTCCAAATGCAGGAAATCTATCAGATCCAGGTGATTTAGGCTATCAGTTACAGCAAACTGCAGCACTGAAGTGGGACTTGAGAACGAGAAAACATTAAGCATGCCAAAGACAACAGGATAGGTATCTTACTACATAAATAGTAAGTCTAATAAAAAAGACCTAAATATCATTTAGGAAGCTCATCTCCAGAGAGCACACAAAAATCCTTCAAGGCAGCTACATTAAAGTTTCAGAGAAGATAAATCTTTGTTTCTGACAGTATTTGGTAGGTGTTAAAGTTCTTTATATTTAAATCAGGCACCCAAGGAAAAAAAAAACAAGCTTCACTGAAATCATTCAAAGCAGCACTGGGTTTGCATGGCAAAGTTTTGGCTGCAGGGGAGCTACGGGGGGGCTGCTACAAGCTTTCCCCATGTCCAACAGAGCCAAAGCTGACCCCATCAACAACAGTGGCTGTGCCTCTGGGATAACAGAGTTAAGAAAGGGCAGAGATTTCCCTGCAGCGTGTGGTGCTGCAGCCCATGGAGGTCCATAGATATCCACCTGAGGCTCAGGGAGGACCCCACACCATAGCAGATGGATGCCCAAAGAAGGCTGTGACCCCATGGGAAGCCTGCTCTGGAGCAGGCTCCTGGCAGGACCTGTGGCCCCATGGAGAGAGGAGCCCACACTGGAGTAGGTTTGCTGCAGGACTTGTGATCCCACAGGGATCCACACTGCAGAAGTCTGCTCCTGAAAGACTGCACCCCAAGGAAGGGACCCACACTGGAGCAGTCTGCTCCTGAGGGATGCACCATGGAAGGGACCCACACTGGAGCAGTCTGCTCCTGAAGGACTGCATCCCATGAAAGGGACCCACACTGGAGCAGTCTGCTCCTGAAGGACTGCACTCATTGAAGAGACCCACACTGGAGCAGTCTGTTCCTGAAGGACTGCACCCACGGAAGGACCCACACTGGAGCAGTCTGTTCCTGAAGGATTGCACCCCATGGAAGGGATCCACACTGGAGCAGTCTCTTCCTGAAGGACTGTACCCACGGAAGGACCCACACTGGAGCAGTCTGTTCCTAAAGGACTGCACCCCATGGAAGGGACCCACACTGGAGCAGTCTGTTCCTGAAGGACTGCACCCCATGGAAGTGACCTGCACTGGAGCCGTCTGCTCCTGAAGGACAGCACTCATGGAAGAGACCCACACTGGAGCCGTCTGTTCCTGAAGGACTGCACCCACGGAAGGAGCCATCTGCAAAGCACTCATGTTGGAGAAGTTCATGGAGGACTGTCTCCCATGGGAGGGACCCTATGCAGGAGCAGGGGAAAGAGTGTGAGGAGTCCTCCTCTTGAGGAGAGAGGAGCAGCTGAGGCATGTGATGAACTGACCACAACCGCCGTTCCCTGTCCCCCTGCACTGCTGCAGGGTGAGAAGGTAAAGAATTTGAGAGTAAAGTTGAGTGCAGGAAGAAGGGAGGAGGGGAGAGATGTTTTTAAGACTTAGGTTTATTTCTCATTATCCTACTCTGATTTGATTGGTAATAAATTAAACTGATTTCCCTAAGTCAAGTCTGTTTTGCCCATGACAGTAATTGTCAAGTGAAGTCTCCCTGCCCTGATTTTGACCCACAAGCCTTTCATTATATTCTCTCCCTGTTCAACTGAAGAGGTGAGTGATAGAGCAGCTCTGGTGGGCACTTGGTGACCAGCCAGGATTAACCCATCACAATAGCCTGTGGTGGAAAATTAGTGTTCAGCCTTTTGAAAGTACCTACATTGCTTACTAAGTCAGTTTTTATTAACTTTGAAAGTACTAGAAGCTGAAGCCCTATTAACGGCATTAATATGTATAATTCCAATATATTTTGCCTCAGGAACACTCTACTACCTTGTGGTGTTGAAAGCTATGCCTTCTTTTTATTAAAACCCAGCAGACCACCAGCAATGTGGTTTAAATTCAACAACCTAAAATGCCTGTCATTTCAGGTTCAAAACAGACTTCAAGCTCATAGAAATAACTGCAATATGTTGTTTTCGAAGAGTTAAACAACAGGAACATAGTAGACATTATTTTCAGAGCACAGTATCTGATATGATGAGGTTCAGGTTTTTGTTTTTAATTCTTTTTAAAGAATATTTAAGTTGGACTCAGATAAAAAACTGTATTTTTCTGGAATATTTTAATCTACATTTTCAGACTTATAATAATAATAGTGTAAAGTTACATATTGTCCCAGTACCAGAAGGAGCTAGAGGAACTTAACACCCTGATGGTTTTTTTTGTTCAGTACGTTAATTTAAAAAGAAAATGTAATTCCAAGCTTTTTCCATGCTGATTTACTCATGATATTGATTCTTGTACTGAAGTAATGTACTTTGGTTACTATTCCATAGTATGTGAACACAAGAACTATGTCAAGACACTGAACTGAGAAGCTATTGCATCTTACCAGCGTTAACAATTGTATGCTGATATAAACACTATCTTTCAGAGGATTAATAGTGATTATGAACAGGTTGGCAGAGGACAACACATAGCCTTCATCTTTTTAGTAGAACTTATAAAACAGAAGGAGAAACAAACACACTTTCCAAAGAGCTCTGCCATTTAAAGGCTGCTTTTTTGTTCCGTATTATTTTAAAAAAATCATTCTCTGCAGTAGAAACATCCCAAGGTAGAAACAGAATTTGTATTCAGAGCAGCGGTGAGGCTGTTCAGCACCTGCAGGAAGAACTCTTTTCCCCGGCTGGCCTCAAGATACCTGCTTGAATAGGAATGAAACGTGCCCTGATGCTCAGATGTGTTTCTGCCTGCACCTGCCAGCCAGGTAGCGTGCAGGAGACTACATTCTGCACGTGTCAAGAGAAGTGTTTCCAGGTGCTCCACTGTTTCCACTGGTTAGCACATCCTCCATTTGCTTAGTGCTCCCCACAAAGCCCAAATATAACTGAATTAACTAGACTGATATAAAAAATCATATGAGCACGTGCCTTAAAACCTGATGACAGTTTCAAATTATAACTAGAGGGATGAGCACAAAGCAGGTATGTTTCCGATGAGTCCCACAGTGATCGATTCACACCCTCTTCCAGTTAGCAATGTTAACCAATGAAATCGAGAGAAAACAGAAATCCATTCTTGAAGAAACAAAGCCAGCACAGCAATCGTTTGAGCAGTGTACCAGAAGTACACAGCAGTCTGAGCTCCTTAGCCAGTTGGTGTATGCAGTGAATGCAAACATGTCAATCAGGTTTAGAATAAATTAATTAGAAACAAAAAGATGGACTGAAATCTGGATTGGAGGTATCTATGCTAGGAAGCACATAGAGGCGTCTGAACACAGTTTCAGTGCTCACCAATATGCCTAAGGCAAACCTTGCATGTATAAATGGGAATATCAAGTAGGAGTAGAGAGATTGTATTACCTCTCCTTTTGGCAGTGGTGCAACTGCTACTAGAATACTGTGTCCTTGGTACTTGGACAAGATTACAAGATGATCCCCCTCTGGCATTATAATCTATGAATTTATAATCTATGAACTGTAATACCAGATACAAACCAGAAGTTTGGGAACTCTGCATGTGAAAACCAATACTATGATTCAAACAAATGCTTTATTCCTGGCAGTGTTCAAGGCAAGGTTGGACAGAGCCTTGGGCAACATGGTCTAGATGAGGCATCCCTGCGCAGGGGGGTTCAAACTAGATGAATTTAAGGTCCTTTCCAACCGTAACCACTCTATGATTCTATGATTTCTGTCTATTTCTCTTCATTGTAAGTATCCCACCTCTACTAATTCCACCCATCAATTAAGCAAAACATTTCCTGAAATTCAGCTACATCTGCAGACCAAATTCCTCTTATCACACTGTGAAAGAGACTATAAAATGAGTTTTCTTATCTAGATTAATTTTCTTCCATTTACAGCATTTCATATGTGATTCTGAATAAACAAGAAGGAGCATTGTTACATACACTCACTGCTTGTTCTTTCTCTTTACAATTTAATTAACGGTGGCTATTTCTTTCTAACTTACATTAGCAACTGACTGGAACTAATTGAGTAAATGTAGCTATTCAGTGTTACCAGCATAACTGGCTTTGACATGACCTTTATAATAATACAAACCCATTGTCTTTCTTGGTGTTTCTTTTGATCTATACCATTGCAAATGAGCTTAGAATATCACTGTTTAAAAAAAAAAAATAAAATAAAATCCAACACACAGATGACTGCAATGCATCAAGTGCTTTGACCATCAAGACCCTCAGACACCATGTCACAAAAACACCTGTGTATCAAAGGCTCTCAGATGACTTTTCAGTGCAGCACAGACTTTCGTGCTGTGCATTACAGCTGGGAGGTTGCTGCCGTAGGTTCTAGTTATAGTTTCCTTTACTGTAAGTTTTTGGTTGTCATTTTCTTCAGTTAAACTCTCACCTGATAGCCCTCAACTCAGTCCCAAGAAGTGGATCACAACTTCTTTTTTTTTAAGCTAGCCATTGGAAGAAGCTGGGTTATGGAATAATCACAAGTGTACTTAGAGCAGAAGACCTAAGGGAGGAGTGATTTTTAAAGCAATGGTGGCGACAAAGAGCTGGAATGAGTCGCAAGTATTTACCTCCTGACATCAATCGCCATCAGTCAAATCTAATTTGCCTTCCCAAAGAATATGTTTGCAATAAACTTCAAGAACCACTCTGCACAGAACTGCTATACCCAATTCCTGCATCTGTTCAAGTATGTTCCTGCTATGTCGCTTGTCGTGTCTCACAGAATGAGCAAAATCCAAAGGACCCCACCTTCCTATTTAAAACAGTGATCTCTTTAAAAACTCCGGAATTCCCACGGAAAGACGCCTTCTAAAGCCTACTGAGACAATTAGTGTGATTATAAACACAAACACTCCTGAGCAGAGCTGAGCAAAACTTTTGACCTTTTAAAAAAATACATAAAAACATTTCTTGTACAAGTATCAAAAACTGAAGCTTAGATCGTATTTTCACTAATAATGTAGTATTTTTCCTTTACTACAAATGAAGAGTGACCCTAACTTATACGGATATATTGGTCTTCCTAAGTGTCTGGAAAATGCAACTGAAAAAGACAGGTCTAACTCAACTCAGGTTTTACACAGCAGTCAGTGTAGGCAAACTAGATACTCAAACTCAAGTTATTTTCTCTCAAACAGAATTTAAAGTTTTGTCAAACCACATAAAAACAATCTACTACAACAGACCACCACAACAAAACACATACTTAACTCCAGCAGAAGATGTAAAGAAAGTAAGAAAATCAAGTTATATTGATAGAAAATTCTCTAGTGAAAAAAAATTGACTCATAATCCTAAAATAAAGAAAAACAAACACGAAAAACCTAGACATGTCTGCTCATCTTTAGTCCCCTCTTCTGAAGAAGCACAGTCATGCCCCTGTGGGAAGTAATATGATCCAAGGATATGAACATTACTTTTCTTATATCTGTAAACAAGTTAACAACAGCTAGTGAGGTACAACAGGAATGAAATAGAACAGATGTCATTTCAGCTTAATTTTCAGCTGCTTTCTTCTGATGCTTGTAGAGGATAATAAATTCATCAGGCTTTATAAAGGGGATTGAAAATTAAGCTTGCTTTCTTATGGAGATTTGGAAACTTTAAACCTGACCTTCTCATACAGTATTTATAATCCTGGTGGTCCTGAGATGATCTCGCTGATGTCCAAAGCAGAGGCTAGTTTAAAATAGCAATGTCACCATGTTGCTCTAAAGCCTAAAATGATACAGCGTAGGATGTAAGTACAAACAAAGTGAAAAATAAAATTTGGACAAAATACCTTATAAGCAACAGATTGCTACAATAAGGTTTCATTTTTTTAAAGGGTGGAATTCTTTACTGTAGGTAAGGAAACTACTTGCACTTCATGAACCCTCCTCTGTGTGGAATAGGAAAATAAACCTACTTGCTTTTTTGCAGCAATCTTGTGAAAGAATTACTTTAAGAAATGTGCCTGTATGATGGTACATGTACGTGTAAGTGGGATTATCAACCTTCCCAAACATCGGAGAAATCAAAAACAGTCCGGCAGTACTGCACACTCATGACTCCAAGGTCATCAATCTCTTCACTGAAGACCATAAAGCACTAAATCATTAGGAGCTTAAAGTCTTTACATACTACTTTATTCTGCAGGGAGAAATTATACTAAATATGAGGGTTAAATCTCACTGAATGGAGAGCAACACGATACATACACACATACAAAAAAATCCAGTATCCAACAAGCACCTCTAACTCCACGTAATCATCACAGAACACTGCCTTAATTTAATGCCCACTGCACACAGTTCCAGCATCCCATGATCAATAGGGACAGTCACAACAACATGTGGCTGCTTTGCCCTGCCATGTCAGCCGCACAGCAGAGGAACAAAGCACCCTGTCTTGTACCTAAACCACTAAGAAAAACCCCTTATCTGGCACTTCCACCACATTTCATGTTTATTATTCAATCACTTGCCTATGGTATATTCCTTTGCATTCTTTGAAATTCCACTTCTAAGATACATGGTATTTACTTTGCACTAGAGCAAGGAAATAAGGAAACTAGCAACAATACCAACAGTTATTTTTATCTTAAGCTTTGGGCATGTCCCTTCACTCTTTGACAGATTGTCTCTAATGTTGCAATGGTATCTCAAAACCATAGCAAAAATATTGCTATGCTTTTCTTACTGGTTAGCCCCTCTCAACCTTGTTAACATCCACTACCATCAACAAAATGAGCCACTCAACACCCTCGGTGTATGACTTGATTAAAACTCTCAGGTCCAAATGACTGTGAACCACTTAATGACAAAAGACCTTAACAGCAAGTTTTTCTGGTACCTTTTTCAACCTCCTCAGCTTTTTTCCCAGCACTAACATCAACTATAATTTTTGTCCATCTGTCTCAAAAGATCAGACAACCCCTTTTCAAAACCAAAGCAATTCTTAAATTGAAAGTATGTTGACTTGGGTAGAGTGAATATTTTAATAAAAAGTGACTGCATATTTAATGAAAAATGAAAGCACATTAATATGAGCAGATTAAGAAATCTAACAGCTCTTCTTATTGCAGTCACATTCCTACAATTTGGTGGTGTTTCTTCAATGCCAGTTCTTAAGGGAATGCTGATAACATCAGACAGACTGTTTCCAGACTTTCAGAAGGCAGAAATGTCACAGGTCTGACACATGAAACATTGTCAAGGGCAACACTGGAACAGCAGTGCCAAACAAAGGCTTGAAAAATCTGAGAACCTGTATTGGATGAGTAACTGCTGCTGAAACATTGCCACTGGTTTTGGTACGAAGTGCAGGAAAGACATGCATTTGTGCTGCAACTGTTATACCCATCTATTTGGTAACTGAGATCAAACCCACTGCAGCAATGGTTATTATCACAGGAGCTCTACTAATTTACCAGTAGTATTTTTTGTATCCTTCACATTGAGCTTTTGGAAAACCTTTTTCTCTTTACTCCCCTTCAAACTTTTTTATAAATTGTTTATGGAGCATTTTTCTACAGAGCTTTTGGATGTTCTGTTGAAAAACAATTTATTGCACAAGAAAACTTCATCAAGAAAGGCAGAACTGTTTACTCTCCATTACAACAAGAACTCCTAGACATTTCTGGCACGCACCTAAATTATAAAACAGAAAGTGTCTCATGAGTAATCTACTATTACTGGCAAAGACACATAGTACTTGTCCTGCCATATATGACAATGGACACTATTTCCTTTTCCATTCACACCCATACAGAACTGTGCAGTAAATGTTCAGTGAAAAGTTATTATTACAAGTGTACCTTACGTAGTCACAGCTTAAGGAAACAGCTAGAACTGTATGAGCACTAGCAGTTCTCAGTGAAATGTGAGCTTACTACAGTAGCTCTATATACAACATTTTGGAAACAGATCAGTTTAAGTGGTGCCTCTGGAGGCACATCACCTCAGCAGTTGTGACAGTTGACCATTTGTCTGATCATGCTCCAAGACAGATCTGAGAAATTATCTAATTAAAACCCAGACAGGTAAAACCAGCCACAAGCTCTAGCTTTGACGGTAACCACACAACAACATATGAGGTGTTGTGAGAAGCATATACCTGGAATGAGAGCTGCCACTGAAGAAACCACCATCTGAAGTCATGCTTTGAACAATGCCAAACCTCTCTTCATTAGTATGGTATATGCAACCAAATTACTTAAACTTACATTAGGACTTTTGTTCTATGACAACATGCTAAGAGGCTTGGTAAAAAACAAACTTCCCTCTTCAATATTCTATCTGTTAAAAGCTTTAAACAAATGCACAAAACCTGGTTTTGAAGGAAACAATAAAATGAAACATCTGCAATTGAACTCTTTGATTATACCCTTTCCTGAAAAATATACCAGGGATTAAAAGTACTACAAAGCATAATGTGACAGTTCTATGCCCCCGGAGGCCACAATAAGAAACAAATATTACTGTCATTTGCTTCTGAATGCTTTTGCTTACTGAAAATGCAATCTAGAGGAAAAATGTTCCTAATGTTCTCCATTAATAACCTGAACTTAGACAAACCTACTAGTTCCTTAACAGCCCTAAACTGCCTGTTGTTAATATTTAGAAATACCTTTTCTTCTTGTTCATATGGGTATGTGTGCCCATATATCTGGTATTTTAATGAAAGCAGCCTATGAAAAGTTTTGTTCAGCATCATTACAAGAATATCCATAAATCTTTTACCTTTATTAAAACATTATTTTTCACAAAAAATGCTTCAAGTATACAGGTAAATGAAATTAAACTACTTCAGGTAGTGTAAGATTTCATATTCAAATTGTGTCACACATTTCACTTGCTAATGTGAAAAAGTAGGTGAATTATAGCCAACTCGTTTGGGCTTAAACTGTGTATAATCAAAGTACTGAGAAAGACTGAAGCAACATGATCAACCAATTGAGACTCTTCAATTCGTGTGGAATTTAATTCTGCAAGCTCAGGAAAACTAAAGTGGCTGGGGATTTAAAGCAGAATTTTCTTATTTAACAGATTTTGAAGCTTCCCTTCTGTCTGTGAAGGACTTCCTATTCCCATTTGCCTGCTTGCCTTTCCAGTATCCTGGGAGGACATATCATTTCATTTCCCTGTAGCAATATAACTGGTACAGATTTTTCTCACAAAATCAACACACTAAAAATACATGAGAAATATTTAACAAAAATTATTTCCTTTTCTTTCATAGAAATATTAGATATAAGGAAGAAGTTCTTTACTGTGAGGGTGGCAAGGCATCTCAACAGGTTGCTCAAGGATGTTGTAAATGCTCCATCCCTGGCAGTGTTCAAGGCTGAACTCAGGACACTGC
>JANHGB010006642.1:26016-39555 GCA_026283785.1 Coracopsis vasa
CATTGTAGAGAGTTTGCTCTGGCCAGAACAAACTTAAAAAAAGGAAAAATCTAGCATAGTGGTGCTAAAAGTCTTCATTGGGCTTAAACCACAACAATCCTTTTGGACTTCAATTAGCATTTATCCTCTAAACATTTCTAGTCAGCTGTGATTCCCCACTAATGACAACTTTTTAAGGTTTTTCAGGTAAGCAGGTTTTAATCCATTTAACAGTGTATGCTACTGGTATTTTACAAATACTAAATTTTAATGCAAATCTGTGGTGAATCAGATACCTCTGATTCACCAAAGCACAAGCTTTTGTCTGTGCAAATTTTCATAAATCTAAAAAATACTTGCGATAAACATCAAATACACAAGCTTGAATAGTTTTCTTCTTTGATTTCTACATCTCTGTAAAAAACAAACTCAGGTAGGACCTAACCTTCTTAGTGAGAAACACAATGCTCAAAATGTCACCTCTGATCATAGTTCTCCTTAAACCACGTAAGTAATGATCAGTCAAATGGAAAACCATCCACTTTCATGAAATATGTGTAAATATTATTACATCAATACACATGATATAACAAAAGGTATTCTAAATGTATCCATTTTGCAATTAGTTTACTCCTGGTGAGACACGGAGATTAAATTTGATATTAAAATGACAACTAAGAAGAAAAATGTTTTTCAACATATGTCAAGAAAGCTTCTATAATTTGTATTTGTTTTGCTACTTAGGGAAATAAGTTTTCTTTAATACCTGTCCTCATGCTGGGCTTTTCACTCTCCTAAGTTTTGAAACTTGACTCCTGTTTTGAAGTATTTTTTTTCTTTGCTGAAGAAATTATTCCTCAAAAGAATTCTTCCATCAAGTCTAAATGGTAACACATACTGCACTTTTCAAAAGTCATATGTACAGACAAAAAACATGAGAAAGAGGCAGTCTTAACAGGAAACAAACCTGAAATGAGCCGTGTGTTCAAAGGCTGGAGGAATAATCAAATTACCAAAGATCTCTTTCATACTGAGTGATTGACAAAGCATAATCTGGCTACAGACAGATTGTCTGCTCAGCTATACGTGTGCATACCTGTTACGTTTTGCTAAACAGTAAGAGCTACCTTCCACTTACATGAAACACAAAACCTACCGAACACAGCAGTAAATCCTTTATATACTAAAAAAAGCCTATTGTGTGATATAAAAAAATTTAAAATTTCTTCTTATTATTTTATTTTTCTAAACTTTAAATTCAGGTTACAAATACCTAAAAGCCAGATTTGGATCACAAGACAAAGACAGGAGTAAATCCGAAATTAATAACCTTAGCTATTCAAAATGGATGAATCAATATAATAGCCCACATCCTCTCAAATCAGAAGAAATTGACTGATATGAAATGAAAGTTAGTAGCTTCCTTTACAGGTAAAACATGGTTTAGGTCAAAAAAGATAGCTCATATGTAAGTTCAAAATAATAGCTGGGTGTTTTCATTAAACATCTACCTTACTCTTTAACATTTCTAAAGTATCTGGTGGCAATATTCTGCTCCAAATAGAATTAGCTTTCATTATTATTGTGATTATTACTACGACTACTATTACTGTTTTCTTTTCTAGGTCCCTCAGTGATATCCTTCAGACAGTTACTCATTTCTTCAGTGCATAGGTTGCTGCTGCTCTTTTTCTACAAAGCATCTCTAAAAATATACTGGAGGTCTGGTGAAATAACAGACAGCAACTTCAACCCTTACTGAAGACATACCACAGTCAAGAGTTTACATGAACTTGGGGCCTGCAAATGTGTTTGGTAAAGAGAAGAGTTTGCTACTTCAAGCACTCCCCCTGATTTCAACATCATGATTTAAGGTCTTTGCTTTGTCAACTCAGTCCTTTGGGCCCTGTTCTTTATTTCGCATTGCTCAAAAATAAGTGCGTAACTCTTTGAAATCCCTTACAGCCAACGGAGGTAATATCAAGGTGAAAGAGAAATTATTATGAGAAACTTGTTGCAGACTTTTATTACTCTGTTTTGAAGAGAAATCAGGTGTAACATAAGTAACATAGGATTTGTCAAGAGGAAACTGAAAGGACCAGGTTTGCCATTTTCCACCTCTAACTAATATCAGGTTCTGCAACCTTATCAGCAGGACAGCTGTGACTGTTTTGAGAAGACTCAAGGAACTTTTTTCCCTGAAAATGAGTCATTCAGGAGGAAGACACCAGTGGGTATCTCACAAGACTGATCTTTAAACGTCCATGAGACTGTAAGCATGTACTGGCATATTTGCATCCTCCTTTTCCATGTAGTACTCTTGTGTGCTCGCAACACAAACATAACAAAACTAGCAGCAGTTATAGTATCAGTTCTGCTATGGAAACGTCCCAGAGGAAGTACTTTAGGGTACACTGGTAAGTTTAAGTCTCTCTTACCTCTGGTTTATGCAAGAAACCGTAGAATCAAGACTTTCCCCACCAACTTTTCCATACCCCCCCAATCAAAATAGTAAATATGAAAGACAGTAGCAAGGCAACATTTAAGGCAGATGGCTATCATACACATCACACCTTATCTTACATAAAGCTCCCTGTCATTAAACAATTAGACATGCATAGCTGCAGATGGCAGAAATGTCCCTCTAAAAAATCCCAGCTTGGTGTGAAGGCACCAAACACCTCCCTCAGTCCACATGTAGAGCAAGGAGGAAGTTTTACATGGGAAAATGTAAATTACTTACAAAGACAACTGTTGATGTTGGAATAAACAGTTTTCCTACAGGACCTTTGTTAGCTCTGGCCAGGGAGGTTTTGGAAAAGATGTGGAGTTGCCACACTTGCATTGCACCAGGTAAAGCTTAAGATGCTGCCTTCATTGGTTAGTGTCCTAGGAAAAGATGAAGTTTCTCCACATCTAGCTTCCTTACCAATCTCCTCTGAGGAAAAATTCCTCTCTTAACACCAGATCTACAGATTAGTTCAATTCTGTGCGGGTGACTCAATACTCTCATGTCTTTTCTGATAGCAATTCCTAGGGCATCCTCTGAAGACTCCCTCAAAAATGAAAGAGCCCCTCAAAATTTCCTTTGTTCTGTAATTCCCACTTAAAGGCATAACTTGCATTTTACACCATAAGTGATTGACACAGAGAGGACTCTTACACCATGAACTGAAGATTACGGTTTAAATTCTCCTAGCAATAAAAATGGAGACCAAGGATGTATTAGAATTATTTCCAAATAAGTTCTTTCCAAAGCTGTCAACCATTTAAAGCAATATTTTGGGATCACCCATGACCCATATTTCTTTAGCTGTGTCACATGCATGTATCTTCTTTCTGTCTTTTTTCCACCTTAGAATGTAAGAGCTAACCCACTGGAGAAGACAAGAAACAGTGCAGCAAACGGCACATCACACCTTTTCCAGTGTGGTTACTTTTAAGCCCTATTGCGTGTTTAGGATTGTTTATGTTCTAAGTAGATGACTCCCACGGTTTAAAAAATAAATTTGGATTGGGAACAATTTCTGATCCTTGACTGTAAGATAACTTATAGTGAACACTATGGGAAGCATAGCGGGTAGTGCACACTCGAGCGAATACCCAACAGCCAGTCCTGAAAACTGCAAACTAACTTCTGAATATCCTTTTGAACAGAGATCTTATTTGGGAGATGGCACAGAAACGGCTTCAGCACATACACTGTTATGGCCTCCTTGTGCTGATCCTGTGTAATCCCCCAGCCTATTTATTTATACAAGCAGCTCCCCCAGTTGATAGCTGAAAAGGAAGTGATTTGCACACATGCCTCTGGAAAATGAGGACCACTGCTCATTTCATCTTTTGATCATCCATAATTTTGTTCATTTAAAAGTCCCCATACTTGAAGTCTTTTTAAGAGTAATGAACACTAAAAAAGAAATTGATTCAACCCATTTCTTCAAATCTTCGACCTAGCCCAAACAATAAAACTGTAGCCTCCAGAGCAGCTGAATTTCCAGTTCACCCCATTGTAGCAGTCTAAATAGGAAAGCTTAAGTGAATGTAGAGTTTGAAGGTTAGGCAGTCCTGGAAAACAGGTGGACTTCTGGTTGTTGTTTGAGACTTCAAGGGAAACCTAGTCCAGGAAGACTATGCTAATTTTCAAAGAGCACTTTAAAAGGAATTACTGCCATCTCTGCATGGAAGTCATCAGGTTAGTCTCCAAGCCAGAGCATGTCAGAGTAGCTTCAATGACTTTAGCAGAGCTATGTACAAGGTGATATGAGTCTTGCACTGGAGAGTTACACACAGAGAAGTTATTCTTGGTTTCTTCAGAAGGGGGCTAAAAAACTACATTGCTTTCTCATACTTTTATGGCGTGACTCAAATTCGGTGTTTTGTGGCACTCACTTTGTGGAACTGATTTACTTACTTCAAGTTGCATTTCTAATGACTTGCTAACAATTGGACCTCCACTCCTCTCCCCCTAGTATAGAATGTTCTAGATTGGCTTCACAACATTAATACAAACCCCTTTGCCAAATAAGATATTGGCAGCACTTAAATGATTGTACTAATTTCAAAATCGTATTCTTTTTTACAATGAGCCACTTTCTGGATATCAGACATCAGCTGGAGAAATGTAAAGAGACATAAACCAGTTTATTTCAAGCCACAGATGTTTGGCTTTTGCATTGCTTATATTTCATGGACAACATGACAGGCTTGCTAGGTGCAGAGCTAAGATTAGACATGCTCTACAAGCCTTTGTAGTATAGAAGTTAGATTCTGTCAGATGAAAGAGGTCTTGCTGCTTTTAGAAACACAGTAAACCATGTAAAAATGAGTTCCATACAGTGAATTGTTCCTCACAATGTAACTTGTCATGATTTATTTCTTTCCAAGATAATTCAGAAATGTTCAAGCCTTCCTAGTCTGTGGAGTTGCAAAACGTGGTGATCTTGATCCTAATCATCATCAGGTCTTCTCACCTTCCTACCAGGGTAACTAGAAATTTCACATAGAACTGATTAGAAGTTAAACAAACAAAAAAAGGCATGAAAGTTGTGTGAAAGGTACTTACAACAAGTGCAATTTTGTTTTGTTTTCTGAAAGACTTTGAGAAAAATACATGTACCTTTTTAAGAATAAGATACATCATCTGTGACCCCCTTTAAAATTGTTAGATTCCCATTTACATGAAGAAGAGTTGAGCTACAGCAAGGAGACCTAGTTTTCCCCTGAGAGATTTTCACTCCATAGTCCACAAATAATCATATAACAAAGGAATGACTGCATTTCTAAATGAACATAAAAGGATAAATTCTTAGAGTAAGTCAAGTAAAGAAAAAACAAAATATAAACTCTGGATTTTTCCATAAATATTGTGAAAGGCTTTGGATTTATCTGAAAAGTATATGCCAATTATTTAAAAACTGATGCATCGTATCTCTCACCCACTTCCTTTCTCTATTTATAATAAATTTCATAACTTTAAAAGAAAAAATAAAGGGGGGGGTTTATCAGTCAGTGCTTTCAGAATTCCAAAGCAATATATGAAAGCATTACTTTCCTTTTTTAATAAAGTAAAATTAACTTGATCTGCACATCCTCAGGGCATTATGAATTTTATTTTTCATTACCACAAACCAATCCAACTGTTTCTCAGTTTTTAAGACCTACCTTTAGATTTTAATTTGAAAATCCAAGCACTCCTCCTATTTTTAAATCCATTAATTACACTGTTTAGCCACATTGTACAGTTGGCATGAAGCATCGCTGTTAAATATTGAAACTGAAAGAATTTCCATTTACTGTCACATTCATTATTCACTGTGCAGAATTCAAAGATGAGTGCAGGAACTTAAGAAAAAGATGTTTCCTATTAAAAGGAAGCACAGTTTTCAAGACAGTTTGCTGTCTCTCCAATAGCAAATAATGAGAAGTCCTGGGAAAAAAAACCCACCTTTTTTCATTTTAGACTTGATAAGTAACATCACTAGCACAGTTTCCAAATAATACCAAATTTTTTGCATTGTGGCTTCTAAGGTGACAACATGAAAGAAGTAAACCCATGCTTTTGCATACTGCTGTTGACTTTCAATCATCATCTCCAGAGTTGATGACTCCTCTTTTACTATCTGGTTTCTAACATGGAGATGGAAGAGGAAAAAGAGAAAGAATGACAATCTGTGCCTCAACAAAAGAGCTGTTATGCACAGTGCCATAGGAATTGTTTCTGCCTTTCATATTTAAGGTACACTAGCACACTTTCCAAGTAATGAATTACTTCTTGTCCGCAGGCAAAGTGAAGAACTGGTATGAATCTCTGGTGTGCATGTAGGACACTGAAGCCTGTTTAAGAATTTAGGTTTGCAATTTACAGAACATCTCTGGTGATTTCAAGGCGATATTAAGACACATAGATCATTGTAAAAAGCGTAAAAAGACAATACAGGTACAAGAGGAGAGAAGTTCCCCATGGCACTATGATTTCTTTAGTACAGCTTGAACAAGCACCAGAAGATGATGTAAAGAGCCCCCATTTGTACCACTGTAGGGCTGGCCATCTCACCCAGTGCAGTCAGCATCCTGCCAAGCAGGATGGAGAGTTCTTAAGGTATAGGTAGCTTTTACTTTCTATTACTTTTTGTGATAATTCCTATTGATACTTCATTATAGTAGTACTCTTGGAAATTAAAAATGCATCTTCTCATAAGATATTCAAGCCCATATATCGTTCTGAGATTTATTTCTAGCTCTTTCACTGCTTGTATGCATGACCTCTACTCTTCTGGGTGCATTCCCTTCCGTGGCTCTGCAGAATTACTTGCCTGACTTCTCACCAACACAGCCTGATTTCATGGTCTGCCTCCTTCTGGTCGCAAAAAGACATTGCCTACATGATAAAATGTTCAGTAAATATTTCAGTGACCATTGGTAGCCTCCACCAATGCACAGAAACAGTACAACTTTCATGAGCTGCAAGAGCATGGCCAACTTCAGAGGAGCTGCTCACACCATCCTTCACTCCACTATATTTGGCAGTGAACAATTCATGTCAAGTTTTAATTTAATTTGACGAAGAACAAGACGAAAATGAAGGCTGGTTGTAAATAAAGAAAGATCTATTTGAAAAGATAATTGCTATTTTGAGATGGAGCATCTTCTCTGACCCTAGTACTGCCAGTCATAACAGTGTTAGCACTTACAATGGGTACAGGATTAGAAGCCAGCACAGAAACAAAGCTGTCTTTCTCAAGTCAGTAAACAGCAATCAATTTTTATGACTAGCTATTTAGACAGCTGGGACTGCATCAGAGTCAAGGTGGTCAAATCAGACACCTGAAGTCATGTTCCAGCTCTACAAGTTTGCAGATTTTCCTATTAATCTGAGACTACTACTATGCAAATTTGACTTTTTTTTTTTAATATGACATCATTTATATATCTAACTGTACCTACACTTAAGTAGCCCTTTTGAAATGTTTTCCTGTTGAATATTTCAGTCTAGAATAAACCCTCAGCCTTATCCATCACTTACATTTTCTACCATCTGAATTTGCAGTCAAATAACAAGGGTATATTACAAAGAGAACAAAATCACTTCCACTGCCCATGAAGGAAACTAGAATTAATTCCACTGATCTGCACACAAGCATCTTTAATTAAAAGATCATAAGCATATAAATGGCTTTGATTTCTTCTTCTAATGTCCTCCTCAATTATTTATTGTACTCACCTCACATCTGTGCACATTTTTCTATTAGATGAATATAAAATATAAAAGTCAATGCACTTTAGAGTATTTTCAACTGCAGTACACATGTTATTGACCCTGTACTCAACTTAGGCAAATACACATACAGTCAGCCAAAGTGAGGCTACATAATGCTAAGACAGACTGAATATGCAGAATATATCTACAAAGTCATTTGAGCTTTGGAAATACTCTTTACCTACCTGATACCCGAATAACCACCAGAAAGCTTCTGCATTAGCTTTTATAGTGGCTTGGTTCTCCTACTAATGGTTTCGTGTGATAGAACATAGCCTGAGAGGTTTTCCCTCCCTGTGCAAATATAAATGAAGTTTACAGGACTTTACGTCCTTAGTGGGTGTGAATACTTCCCTCTGTGTTGGACAGCTTGAGAAAGAGCCCACAAGTCTGTCCTAAAGGTTAATGGTAAGCAAGCCTCTAATTGTATTTTCTAGCTTATATCACTTGTAGAAGACAAACAGTAGCTAAAACTTTACTGTATATGTCTGTTTACATTATTTATTGCAAGTAATGATAGCCACATAGCATTTGCAATATATGCTATGCAGTATAATGCCTCTATGTACTTCTTGAGTTTCCTTTCATGATCATTTCTCCAATTTCATGCTATACAAGAACACATTTATCCATGTTACAGAATGGCCCATTTCTATCCCTAAAGTAAAATATATATGTAAAAATATATATATGTTTAAACTGGTAATCATATTCACATCTCTGAAATGTTACTCCAGGACTGCAGTATGTCTGATCTATCACAAAAGATCTCTGAAAACCCTTACTAAGTAAAGCCAGAGGTCTCAAGTGTACAAAGTTAATGGAGCAAAACCAGCTCACCACAATATTTATTATAAACAACCGTCTTCTGAAGACGGTAAATCGATATCTATGTGCAAACGAAAGTGTGCCGTGGAAAATGTTACAGAAAAGTGAGCCCCCTTTCATTACAGAAGGCTAGGAGTTCTTCTCCATCCCTTTTCTTTTTAGTGTGGATAATCTTATTTAAAAAAAGCATGTGTGCATGCATCTGTACAGAAGCTAAAAAACAAACCATGAGGAGTCCTGGATGGTAAATTACAGGAGACTTGTTTCTAAATGAAGGGAGTAGTTATATAACTTAATTTCTCTTCTTGGAGGAGTGGGATGAGGTTGAGAGAGAAGAGGAAGGAAGGATTTGCTTGTGTTCTGAAAAACAGGAAAAAAATCCTAGAAAATAGGGCTGGCTGCAGTTTCCTTAGTTTCAGCAAGACTTGAAGCTTTAGCAACACCTAAGGACCACATACAATGCTCCTTTACTGAATAAAAATACCCAACATTCCACTCATTTTATATCTCAGAATCAAATAAAAAGGAGTAAAACTTACCGAATTCAAATACACAACCATCCCTTCCAATACAAGTGTCTCATGATGAACACATTAACTTACCACAGGCATAAACAGAAAGTCACTGGTCAAGAATGTCAGTGGCGAGCATTATACTACCCTAAATTGTTCATGACACAGAAAGCCTTCACATACGATAACTCCCTTCAGATGTCCCAACTGCACCTTGGAGTCCAAGAAATGAGGATAAAAGCATCACTTTGGGAACATCCTGCTCCTCTTCTGGCACAGTAGCTCCAGAATGAGAGAGAGAAACAGGAGAGCTAGTTCTCCTGCAACATGGACTGTCATTTCCACATTCACAAATAGTCTGTGGTAAATACACCATTAAGATGACAAAACAGATTGTAAGATGTGTTATTATTTCAGTTACACTAGCCACAGGGAGAAAACATGCACTTTAGATTGCACTGAATAAAGAATTCCTTTTAAAATAAATGCATAAATAAAAGCAGAGATTATGGAGCATTCATTGCAAAGACCCTATATTGTCTGAATTCATGAATTTTGCTCAGACGACGACTTTTGTCTCCCTCAGGCAATAATCAAAATTAAACTTTGATATTTCAAAGGGTGACTATTGGATTATATGCCATTTTTCCCAGTGGAATGTCAGATGAGGCTGCATTATGTATTTTTTTAAAGTGTTTTAAATATTGGGTGAAATTGCATTAATTGGACCTGGATTCACTGGAATATACTCACTGAATAGGACACTGACTATTATTCTGGTTTCTAGATTGGCATCTAACCTCTGAAAGTCACCATATATAATCTGAAAAGTACTGTTGGCCAGCATCTTGAGACCAAAGTAAAGAACTTTTCTGCCTTCATCAAGATTACAGTTATAATATCAAGAGGTCTAGAAGTGACTCTTGGGTATAATGCTTTCTCCCAAAAAGTTGAAAATCTTCAAGAAGTTCGGAAGGATAAAGACGAGATACAAGCAAACTAGAAACCCACTTTTAAACTTTACATAGAAATTATATATATATACACACACATACATATATTTTTTATTTCAAACCCCTTTTTTTCTAAATCAAATGCTTCCTGAAAGCTGGTATTTATTTACCACCTCCCCCATTTGGTTAGACCAGATGCTGATCTAAGCTGAGCAAAACCACTTTCCTCTGATGCCCTTTGTGCATATTCATCGACCTTAAAAATGCTCTTCCTTGCAGAACCTGCAGGCAGTACATCTAGAAGAAAAACACATCTAAGCAAGGATAAAAGAGAAGAGGAAATACGCTGGACAGGAGGAGGCTCTGTAGCAAGGATAGCCTTGTCTTCTGCTTGAAAGACTCCAAAAGACTCTACAGCAGCAGGAGATACTGTGTTCTTTCCTTCAAATATCTTGACTAAAACTACAGCTTGCTGAGAAACTGTGAAGAACAATGTGCATGCTTCTAAGAGTCTCTGTAATAATCCCTATCATGATTTTCTCAGGATAAGTCTGCAATCATTTAAAAACACCCATTATAAAAATCAGAGCTGAAGTGAGATGCCCCTTTACCACCCATGATGTAGGCTGCTCCATGCCACCATGCAGTGTGACACACATTATATACATGTAGTTGGCCTATCCACATGCTGCTGCTGAGCTGAAAAACGCTCAATGCCAACGTCTTCCAAAACCAGTAGAAATACATTTATTTGGTTCATTTACACATTATGCAAGCTCATAAAGTGGTTTAAATAAGGAGTTCAGGACAGTGGAGTGATTTAAAGAAGGTGATTGACTGATTCTGCTAACACTGAAGGTGAGAGAAAGATAGATTTAAAAAAATAAACATTTTGCTTGTAATCACTTACATGTATTTCAGGAGCTATGTTTCACATGCAGACATTAGTATAACTATTTTCTGCTAACCATTCACATTGATATGTTTTGGTACTACATTTTTCACTGTTCAAAACCTCCTTGGGAGTTAAACCGAGTTAGAAGATACAAAATAGATATGAGCCCTGTCTATCAGTGATTAGTCAAATACTTTATTTCTCAAAATACATTTCTGCTCTTATTAAGTCTCAGTTATTGACACTTTCCTTTTTCCTTTTTTCTTTTTCTATTTTTTTTTTTTTGGCTGCATTCAAACTTATTTCTAAGGGATGAGCTTTAAGTGCCAACTCATAAAGACCAAGCAAGAAACTAACTTCTGACGAAGGTAAGGGAAGTAAGCCTCTCCTGTATTTCTCCTTGCCTGCAGCTAGACAAACACTGTAGTTTACCACCAGTGTAGTTTACAATAGCCCTAACAAAAACCGGTGGTTTCTCCAGGCCCTGTTGTGTTTTGTAACCCTACACACAAAGCCGACCCAAAATGCAGGAAAGCCTCAGGTCCCTGTGCGGCTGCCACCACTCAGCCCTGCTCCCTGCACTGAAGCAGGTTGTTGTGGGTCGGCACTCTGCTATGGAGGGAATTGGGATTAGCCCCTTCTCTACCAAAAGGCAAAGAGCAACATTTTGTTAAAAGGGAGTGATTTCACTGCCTAACATCACTGGGGCAGTGTAAAGCAGCAACACACACAAAATTAAACACTGAATTTGATTTAAAAAAAAAAAACAAAAACCCCAAACATTTCACATCTCTCTCACAAGAGATTTTCTCAGCCTGCCCAAACCCCCCTATATTCTATCATTTCATTAACAAAGCCAAGGAGCTCACGCTGTGGCATCTCATCGGAGGGCACTGGAGTTAACAATACGACTGTGAGCTCCAGTGGCCATGGCAACAGTAGCTAATTCTTCTTCCCAATCAGGGTGGCAATTCTCTCCCATGGCTTGAATCAGTTACAAAACAAAATACTCTCAAAGACCTTTCAGAGCCAATAGCCTCGCAGCTAATCTGCTAATAGGAAATAATCTGCAGCTAATACACACATTCCAGGGCAGCAGTGTGTTTTCTTAATACTTTGTTACATGGGCCTCTTTCCAAAGAAAGCATAGCAAAGAATAGAAAACAGACATTCATTAAAAATAGTATAATACTACCTGACCACTATTAATGCCTGAAACGTGCTGCAACTTGCAGCTCTTAAATGGTGATTTGGAGTGACAGCACTAGATAGACTGAACACATGCAATTAGATCAAAAAAAAGTTACATATAGTATTAGTTAGCAGCTAGTTCATGTGAAAAATCAGACTTGAAATGATTTCCACATTTCTCTCTTTTCATTTGGCCTTAATTAAGGGATCTGTTAACAAAAGCACTGAGTTAATAAGTATGTGCATCAGTAATACACAGTCTAGATGGATATGAGAAAACAAATATTAATAAATACACACAACATACTTATCCAAGTGTGTGATAGGAGTTTAGACGTACATTCCCCTGCCTGGCTTAAACACATGAGTAAATCTCAAATGGGCAGTGGGTGAAAAAGGAATGCTGAAAAATGAGCAATGAATCATCAATTTTGCATCAGTCACATCGGGAATACTTCACAGCATGGTTTAGCTTGAAATTACTAAGGGTATGATGGCACTTCTGAAAGCCTCAGTGTATTAGCTCTGGCCTTTTGTGGCACAGGGAGCAGGCACAGTACTACTGTAGGATTAAGGAGAGAATTACACCTCCATCCCTAGGAAGTGTAAATGCTGCTGATGGAGCTGGTTGTTACTGGAGAGAACTCTCCCAGCTTCACAACCATCTTTGCTCACTACATCCAACTGAAACCACCACATCTACACCACCAACATAGTCCATGTGAAACTAAAAAGCTCTCAATGCTCAGGTGTATTTACATTTTTCTTTCTTTTCCCCTCCAGTGGTAAAGCTAAGGAGACCTGGTCATTTCAGGCCACCTCACAGACATCAAACAAAATTAAAAGACTGTCTGCAGAATCTGACGAAGACTGAGAAAGACAGAAGTGACTAATAACATCGTTCAGTGGAGTACAACTGAATGTCTTCAACTAACAGGTATGACTGTAGAGGTATCTCCTGTTTGGGCTATTGAAATGTTTCATTTCTAGCCCCTTCTGTTAGCTTCTGAAACTTCCATTAATCAGGGTGACATTTCAGTTTTTTCTCTTGTTCCTAAGATGACTGTTCTTCACTGTAGACTGTACACTGTATCTGTAACAAATAAAAACTCTGTGTCTAATTTAATATAAAAGCTGCTTTCTTTTAAATGAAGAGAACAAGAAATACATCTCTCCATTATGATCTTATTTTTACTTTATTGAAAACTGCTTGAGTACTGAAATGTGAAAAAGGAAAGCAACTTTAGTCTAACAGGCAACAATTTCAGCAGCAACAACTTCAAATGTTTCAGTTAGAACTACTGTGGAGCTACCCAAGTTAAAGGCCTTTAAAAATGGCAGTTCTCCCAGTACAGAAATATGAGGGATATCATTTAAGTAACATCTGGAGCATCACTAATGGGGAAAGGTCTTCTCCATATC
>JANHGB010006652.1:0-47375 GCA_026283785.1 Coracopsis vasa
TGGACTTGTTCCAACACTTCCATGTCCTTTTTATGTTGAGGACACCAGAACTGCACACAATACTCCAAGTGAGGTCTATACTGCATTTTTTCACCATTAGACAGATGTTCTGGTATAGCTGTTTTCAACTTTGGTAGTGTCTTAACTGCTCTTTTTGAGGCTGAACTGGAGGCAGGGAAAGGCAAATAAAATGTCACATCACCTTTATATGTTGACAGAAATAAATGCTTTTCAATATTAAATATTTATGTAGAACATGTGATCTCTGCATTCAATTGAAAATATCCAAGGCAGCTCAAAATTAATATTTTCCCTGTAATTGTAACAAACAATTCACCCACTATCTGTAGACTTGAAATTAAGCCACTAAAATAACTGATGGAATAACTCCGAATGATCAGCAGATTCAAGAACATTGTTAGCTGCTTCCAGCAAGATGGTGAATGGGTGAAGAGGTGAAATTCTTCAAGTTATTCACTGCAAATTATTTGATCAGCTCTTATTACTCTTATGGTGTTAAAATATGCAATATGCATAATACCCAAAATGTAGCAGGCATCTTAAAAATATGAAAGCACTGACTTGGAATCCAATTTTGGTTAAATCAAAAGGCTGGAGTACTCCTTTTCTCTTCTGTTTGAAAGTCTGTAGGAAGAGGGACTGGTAAGTCAAAGAAGGAAGAATCTTGATATTTTCCTTACTGTGCAAACTCTCTCTGGTTGTTTTGGAGTAGATCGCCCATGGGATAGGTCCCAGAACAGTTCCCAAATGAGTCTATCCATTCCAGGAGAATCAGTCTGAAGACAGGGCTCCATTATGTGAGGCATATCACAGCAAGAGTGACTCAAGCAACCCCTGCCCTTCTTGCCTGGCCTTTCCAAGCGCAGCTATGCAGTATGACATCTCCATTCTGCTGAAACAGAAGTTTTTGGCAACTTGCTAATAAAAGGCTCAGAGAAAAATAAAAAAATAAAATTAGCAAGACAAAACAAACAAACAGACAAACAAAAGGTTCAGAATACACCTGAAATTCTGTATGTTGGCACCCTTAAGGCTGGTATATATGATAAAAACAAGAGTGTTAGAACAGACTTCATTGTAATACTGAGGCCAAGACCCTTATTGTTCTATATTACAGCTCAAATCCAAGTACATGGAGAATATGTGCTTTCCTTCTCCTTTTATCTCCTAGGACAAGTGAGGCCCAAAGTGGCTGTGTTGTCAGCATTAAAATTTTCATGCAGAAATCATTTTATGCTAGATTTCTTAGAGGGAATGATGCATATCCTGCATGATCGACATTTCCCCACTAACTTTTCCTGCTCCTCTGGTGAGTGGACAGGCTCTGGAGGACAGAACAAATGTTGCCATATAGAATGGGGCAGGCTTTAGTATTATTTCTATGAGCATGAGCTTGCTTTCTACCTATGTGCTGCCTTTCTGCACTCAAAGTGTTAAGTCCGAGCTGCAGCTTGCCCATATGCAGGAGGTACAGACACTGATCTCAGATAAACCCACTTACCATATTCAGAAGGTATATGGGAATTCTTTGAAGTCAGTCCTTCAATCATGGGTCTGGCAGGAAACACCGGGGATGAGAATGACCCCTGGGGAGAAATGCAAACTACTCCTAACCAGAGTGAGGGAAGACAAAGAGGCTTAGACAGTGATGGGAGCAGTTTCAAGCAAACTTTTCAACTGCTTAAAAGCTGATCTCTGTCACACAAGGAAAAGGTGGTCTCTAGGAAATTCTGACCTGGGATATTTGCCTGTGAAATGGCTGCAAGACATTAAGGAATTACCACCTCACAGGTGGTTTGGTTTTTTTTTGCCTTTTTTTTTATGTTTGCCTCTCAAATAAGGTAACCGGGTAGCAAAGGACTGATATTAGTTTGCTCAAAAGAAAGCAGAACGTGCTTAAAACTCTCTTGATATAGGCTGCATTTGCTATTTTTAACTATTTCTCCAAGTGTTGCAGACTGAGAAATAAGAGCTTTTTAAATGTGCCTTCCTTTTGACCCACTACATCACATGCCATCCTGATAAAGATGCTCTCTAGCCTGCCTAACTGTGTCTGTGAATTGGGAACTATGGCACTATGCCTGCAGTGTCCTGCCTGGCTCTCAGTGACAGTTCAGGCCCATCTTGCCATGCAGGAGGCTGGTGAAAGATGGCAGAGTGAGCTGGCTGATATAGGAGAGTTGCCTGGGGGGACCAGGAGCACTGCTGGGTCTCAGGGAGCCTTGGTGTGTACTTTCTGGCTTGCCCATTCCTGTGGCTCCAACAAGTAGTACAGAAGCATCTGCTCTTGGGTTTAGCTGGGCCTGACACACATTATTCATAAGGCTTTCCATTTGCTTAGCACCTCCAGACTCCTCCTGGCTGCTTATATTCAAAAATAAATCCTAAGAATTGCTGTCAAAGTAAAGACACAGCCTGCAGCCTTTTTGGTAGAGCACGCTGAGCAGAATCTGAAGAGAACAGATAAGAGTTAATGGATGTTTGTAAAACAGGAAGGAAAAAACCTTCTGATTCATGAACCTTCACCAGCAACAACTTCCATGTCAGAGGAGCAGAGACACTGAAAGAGTGAGAGCCAAAGGCTCTCACTTTAAACGTAGGATTTGAGAGGAGACCAGCAGGGTAGGACCTTGGGGAATGACTAAGCAAATACTTAGATAAGGAGGTCCGTGAGGTAAGCAGGACTAAATTGGTACGCCACTTTGAGCACCAGCAATGCAATTTTATAGGTAATACTAAGATTTAATGGGCATCCGTGGCAGAGTGCAAAGTACAAGAGTGATGTGCTGAGAAAACTCAGCACTGATGCTCTGGCTGCAGCACCCTCTGGGAGGAGCTGAGGCTCCTACGGATGGTCCAGAGGGGTCTTAGCATTTGAAACAACAGAAATTTATGTCCTGCTTTATAATGTGCTGAATTATTTTTAGTAGCATTACCCACAACGGATATCTTTGTCCTCTCTGTTTTTAATTCCTGAGCACAGAAGTTGTGTTTATATTCCTTTAAAGTATGCTGGAAGTTTGCGATTTGCAAATGTTCAAAATACTGTAATAATTAAATTGTTTCAGAAGATTTTACCTGGGATACTGACATGTTTTCAGAAACATTTAGTTTTCAAGGGGTTCCCCTCTACCTCCAAGATTCTGTGTAAAAGAATGTTAAAGCTCATACCACCAAAACTCTCCTTTTTGTCTCAAATCTAAATAACTGCACTAGTCATAACAAAATGAATATCTCTGCCTGTATGTCAATGGTCTTCTCTTCTCTCCTGTGCAAGTTCTTTCTCTGATGAGATGATTTTTTGTCTATATATAAATAGATATGTCAGCTCAAGGCCCCATCTTTCCTTTCACTGACATAACTGATAATATTGTATTAGTCCTTCAAAGTCATGCAAATGGAATCCTCCAGCTCTATGTATTAAATGCTGGCTAACCTGATTATTTTTTTAAAACATAAATGAAATTATTACTATCCTCTTCCATTTTCACACCGTTTATATACTCCTGGTGGAAAAAGGAGAGATAGATAATAAGATACTTGAATCACTTTCTTACCCTGTAATTAGCACATGAAAAAAGAACTTATTGAAAACAATAATTCCTCAGTCATTTGTCTTTATTTTAATTTTGCTTTGAAGCCAAGATATTTTCTCTGAAATTTCATTAGCAGCCATTTTGTAAATGAGATTCCTGCTAGTAAGAACCAAGTTTGAGTGCTCTATCGCATTAAAATTTAACATTTTTCTATGGCTTAATATAAATTCTTCTTAATGCAGAGAGACTTTTCCGTGATGTTCATAGTTTAAACAGCTAGATCTAATTAAGAACATAAGTGCCTAAAAGCAAAGTACTTCAGTACCTAACTCTGAGGCATCTGGCTGCTCGAATGCAGTCCAAAGTCTTAAGTTACCAAGTACAGCAAGCTTCCGTGCTTAAGGGAAGATTTAAGCATCTCACAATAAGATTCAAAACAGCCAACAAGCTGAAAAAGCAACCGCTAGGACAGTTTCAAAGCCTCTCACATGGTCCTCTTAGGCCAAAAGTAAGTACCTTAGACAAATTTTTAGATCTTTCCTGAAGACATTTCAATATTTTAAAAATAATTGAGTAGAGCATTACTCTTTTTAAAGCGATCAGTCAGTAGGAAAAGAGATTAGCAACTGGTTTTGGAGTAGAGAGTGGAAATTAGGATGGTATTTCCCCCTGTCTGTCACTACCAAACTGAACCCTGCTGCATGTCTGCAAGCCTAAGCTTTTCTGCCTGTCTGTGAAACACTTCTGGGAAGAATGGCAAGCATTTCCACCAGCTCACGGCAAGTTAGGCCAATCCCCTGGAAGGTAACTTTCACACCACAGCTCCAGCAACAGAAGAGCTCCTGGGATTTGCTGCTGCTCTTGCAAAGTGAGGAGTGTGAACAGGAGCAGTAGCTATGATTTCCAAGCTTAAAGCAAAACAGTGGTTTGCTATTGTTCAAAGATGTGCAAGGATACAGCTTCTTGTGAGTCCTGGGAAAAAAAGGTGTCCACACGGGACTGTTTTAGCTGTCTGCGACCATCTGCAACTAGGTAGATCCAAGTGTCACTGAGACTGTACTGCTCCTGGCTTTGCTCAGGAGGTGTTCACTTCTTGCCCCAGGTCAGGCTGGAAGATAAATATATATATATATACACATGTAATTGCTTCAGAATCCTTCCCGAAAGATCTCACAAGGGTGAAAATTCTAACCAAAACCCCCCGTGGTGTGGAGTAGACTTCTGGAGGTTAAGTCAGAGCAACATGGATGCCAGAGAGGGACCCTTCATCAGTGGCTGTAGCGACAGGACAAGGGGTAATAAGTTTAAACTTACACAGGGGAAGTTCAGGTTAGATATAAGGAAGAAATTCTTTTCTGTGAGGGTGGTGAGGCACTGGAACAGGCTGCCCAGAGAAGTGGTAAGCGCTACATCGCTGGCAGCGTTCAAGGCCAGGTTGGACAGAGCCTTGGGCGACATGGTCTAGGGTTAGGCATCCTTGTCCATGGCAGTGGGGTTGGAACTAGAAGATATTAAGGTCCTTTCCAACCCAAAGCATTCTATGATTCTAACAGGTACACCAAGTAAACTTCGTCTTGCCTTGACTCTGTTACTTCTTTCTCATTCCTCTCTTCCTTGTACTGTCTCTGATGATAAAGGCTTAATGATACACAAAGGCACAAGCAGTACATATCTGTGTTTACTGTGAAGTGTACCACGGCATTTATGTATTCCCTGGATTGGACTCTGTGCATTAATTGTAACTACAGATATTTTGGCTTGTTGCTTTGCTAAGTTTAAAAATGTAGCCATATAAGCAATAAGCATTCCCATCATATTGTTATGTGCTCATGGCTGATTAGGTGACTTGGGGTGTAAACGTGATCATCAATAAAAAGCATAATGAAAGCTTGTTATTTTTAAGCATAATTAAGTCAAAGGAAAAACAGTTCAGCATGACTGTAAGAGTAGTAATTGGTTCATTACCTGTAATCATATTAGCCTGCTCACATCATCAGAGGCTAATTGGAGAAAATAAAAAAAGAGGCTATATCACTGTGTACATAGGTGTGATCTGCATATCTACATGTGCTTTATTGTATTATAAGTGTTATATTATTAACTTTTTAGATAAAACAATATAGGGGGAGTATGGCAGTACAGAGACAGAGATACTGATAAAATTTTAAAGGTACATTGGGAGGGCAAGAGAATGATTCATCCATCAGATAAATTTAAATGAAGAAACTTATATTGTACCTGTAATACCAGATCACCAGGACTGACACCCTGTT
Source organism: Coracopsis vasa (assembly GCA_026283785.1). Classification (NCBI taxonomy): domain Eukaryota; kingdom Metazoa; phylum Chordata; class Aves; order Psittaciformes; family Psittacidae; genus Coracopsis; species Coracopsis vasa. The sequence continues at coordinate 5,831 of JANHGB010006652.1, forward strand.
TTAGTGCAAAGAAACCCTTGCACCATTTCTGTTCTAGTACAAATGTTTTTTGAGAGAAGCAAGGTATGCTATAAGCACTATCACATTCCTTGCAAAGAAATGAAGCAGAAGTGTATTGGGAAGGCCTTTATAGTATGTTGCCTGGTCTTATGCTACATTTTTCAAAGTCTCATTCTTAAAGTTTCCATTCTGTTTCTTTAGAAGACTGAAAATATCCCATTGGTTCTGACAACAAATTTGGCGTCTGTTGAACGTTACAAAATTTTATATAAATATTTTGTAAACTGCTTGGTGGGAGCAGGTCCTGTCATTTGTCCATTGTATTTACTATTTGTTTTTGTTTTATTGGGAAATATTTTAGTACAGTGACTTTTAAACAACATTAAAAAATTATCGCATTCAACAATGAAATAATAGTATCAGGGCCAAAAGTCTTTGGGTTATCAGGAATCATAGCCCTGTGCCCTCTTTCCTCTGATGTGATAACATGTCACACAGAGAGTAACCATGTGGACAGTGTGATGTTATAGGTTTAGGTGCCATCTTTGTTCATTGCTATAAACGTACTGCTTCAGGGAAGGCTGAGGTATTTGCATTCCTCTAGGAGATATATGCCTCAGCATAGCAACGTCAGAGTTTGGAAAGGGCAGGAGTATGAATTGATTGCTGCTTCTTGGTTTATTCTTTCACTTATTGTTTCTGATGCTATTGTTATAGAAACTAGTTGAGATAGTTTTATACAAAGATGAAGAAGTATCATGGTCAGCAGGGAAGGAGCTGGGATGGTAAGAGTCGAGTCCTTTGTTATAGTCCACTTCTGTCTAGGATCTAGCAGCAAGAAACTATTTAGGTTTCCTCCTTAGACAATACTTATGTATTTGTCAGGGGACAGTATGGCCAAATGACCACCAGCTGGTAGAAGACTGAGCTGAGGAAGACTGACAGTTTAAGTCAGATGGACCCAGACTTTGGTCTGACCTAGCAGAGCTTTTCTTATATTCTGTTCTGAACAGAATATAAGATCCTAGAATGTATAGATCCTAGCTAGCACAAATTATCAAGACAATGACAGAAATGGGAAGACCCACTAAAAATTTCTGTATTTGACTAAACTCCTCTTCCCTTTGCTTTCTGTGGTAGAGCTGGGGGACCTGGAAACTAAGTGTGGTCCCCACAAAGCACGTAGAATGTGAGGTACATGGAAATTTTCATTGCTATCAACAGGCTGCAATATATGAAGGCCACAAGGACCAAATAATGTTTGAATAAGGTAAGACTCCTCATGGACTTGGAGTATTCATGTTTATTTTCACTGAAGGTTTATAGGAATTATTGCTTCTGTGACCTGCCTGGGAGCTTAGATCAAAGGATCAAAGTCTCTGAGCTCTAACACTGACCCTTAGGGAAAGAACATCAAAAATAGGGCAGCTATAGAGTGATGCTTCCCATGGTATAATTTCCCAGCTCCCAGCAATCAACACTTTAGTGATTTCTTTTTTTTTTTTTTCTGAAGCAGGAGTTGCATCTGGGCTTTCATGTTTAATAACCAATGATGTGCATCTCCTTTATGAATTTGCCTAATGCCTTTTAAAATCCAGATAAAGTTTTGTCCTCTGCCTGATCCTGTAGGCAGTAAGTTTCACAATTTAATTATGTATTATATAGAAAGTACTCCCTTTTGGCTTTTTTTTAAACCTGCTTTGCTTTTCAGTAGAGAAAATACTGACAGTAATAACACTCCTTTGTTAGTGTAAGTGCACACATACTAGGAGTTTATGCTGGCAGAGCTACTTTAATTAGGGATAACTTCTTGGCTATGTTGGCAAAAGTGGGAGAGATGCCCTAGCTTAGGTAGACTGCCAGGAAGAATAAAGTGGCAAGTTGCATTCTCCTCAAAAAATGAGTGATTTTGACCCTTTGTCTGCACTTGGCTTGCTTTCTGAAGTTGTTGAGAAAACTCTTTTCTTGTGGTGGAATTCGGAATAACTTGTTCATTTTTGTTTTAGACCTATATATGGATCTTTGCCTTTTTCTGAGCTTCTTTCAGATTCTTAACTGGGAAAAAAGAAACAATCTTATACAGCAGATGTTCAACAGTTTGATCACTATATTGTACTACAGCTAAATAAGTTTAACTGTGCGTCTTGTCTCCCTTTGCCAATGATGTACTGAAATGTGATTTCTTTCTCTTCGGTGGTGCTTCTCTGAAATCCTTTTCATAAATAACTTTCTGGTGATAGTCTGATCTTGGTTCACAAACACCCAGAGAAAACAGTAATCATGAAATCATGTGTTTGTTCCTTCACTTACAATACCTATGTTTATACCAGGGAGCAATATTGATCCATAGCTGAAAATACAGAAAATTTCTGCACAGATGAATTGCTTATTGTCCTTTTGAATTTCTGTGACAATGGCCTCTTGAGAACTCTCTTCCTTCTCATGGGCTTTGACATCCCACTTTTGCCTTCGACATGAAACAAATCCACCTAATCCATAGGCCAGTTGGTTTTAATAAGGTTTTTTGTTAAAATTTAACCTCATTAGATGACCTTGTTGGTTTCTGTAGATTTTTTAAGCTTGCTTTGTTTTACCTCCAAGTCTCATTTATTTCTTCACTCTACCTTTCAAACTCCTCAAAGTTTTCTCACTCTACCCTGTAACTCTTCAAAGTTTCCTTGGTTTAGCTCATTTTCATCAAATAAAAAATGAATAATTTGATTTTATGTACACCTGCATGCTGAATACTCTGTGTTTATGTGCAACGATGGCTTCTTCCCCTTTGAGGGCCTTGCTTGGTTTTGGCTGCCCTATTTGAAGAAAAAAAAAATAAAAGAAATTTAAGCAATCCAAAACCAAGTGGCAGATATGATCAGAGTCTTGGAAAGGTTTGGTTGTGACAGAGCAAACTGATGAGTGTGGTTACATTTGGAGAGAGAAAAAATATGAGGGAACATGACAGTTACATATCAAATAATCGGTAGTGCACAGAAAAAAAAAATAAATCAGGCTCCCATATTCACTTTTTTATTACAAATAAAAAAAAAAAGAAGAAGATGAAAGCAATATCATAAAAAAAAATTAAAAAAAACCCCAAAATCCCAAAAGCAATCCCAGACACAGATACAGGTTGGGCAGAGAAGAGATCCAGAGCAGCCCTGAAGAGAAGGACTTGGGGGTGTTGGTCCATGAGAAAATGAACATGAGCCGGCTTCAGTGTACGCTCACAGCCCAGAAAGCCAACCGTATCCTGGGCATTTGCATTTCTTTTGAATGGTAGAGGTATTGGGTAGCCTTGACAATGAAAAGATGTTGAACAATGTCTGCTGTGCTGCGGTCTGATGTCTTCGCTAAAAAAGAAATATAAGAAGAATTTTGACCACTGCTAATGATAAATAATAAGGAAACAGAAAGCTTCTTGAACGATGAAGGTGTACATCTGTAAGACAGAATGTGGCACATGCCTTAGCAGGCACTGCTGTTTATTTGCTATGCTGTCAGCTAAAGAGCATGTGAAAGAGTTAATCCTCAGCAGAACGTGCATGTGTGACTGAACACACTCAGTCAGCTTTCCAGAAATGAACCTCTGTGACTGTTACCAAAGTTAGTATTTTCTGGTTTGTCAGCTCAGCTCTGTGAGGCTCCTGAATGACTGCCTGGAGATAGGAATGGTCTTACAACCATTCAACCATTCTGTGATTTCTAACAAACAGGACTGTATCTGCAGGCAGAATCTAGTGTTCCTGTACAGAAACAGAAAAGTGGAGACTGACAGCAAAGGCTCTGCAGAGAGGCATTTTTAAACTATTTTTTGGGGGTGGGGAGGTAGAATGAAGATATTTACACTGAGGTTGAACATGACAGTACCTGATATTTCAGTATTTCTACTGGATATCTTGAGGTACAACTTGCATATTCTGAGGCAAAATAGTACATAGAGACATCTTCAGATGGGCTGAACTTTCTAGATAGTGCTGCAATGAACTGTTCTTATTCTTTTCTGTGCTCTTGTTTTTTATTTTCTTATTTGTAGAATAGACATTTGGACATATACTTCTAGACTGGTTGACACAGGCACACTCTATAAGCAGATTTGGAAGCTAAAGTATGACTTTGCCAGAGATACTCTTCACTTCAGGTCTGAGAACAGGGAGTTAAAAAGTCATGAATCCTGCATGAAATGTCTGTCATTAGCAAAGCTGTCTGCTTCCATTAGTTGCATTTGTGTCATTCTTTAAAGTCTTTCTGGAAGAAACACGTGCTGTCTAGCTGCCAAAAACATGGCTGAAACTTACCACAGTGTTAACCACTTGTACTCTCCCCTTATTTTGCTGAGCAAATGTGTGCTTTTGAAAGCTAAGAAAAAATAAGGGTATGGCAGAGAAGCAGAAATATGCTGAGCTGATACTAGTTTTTAACAGGAAAAGGAGGAACTCTATTAGTTCTGAGTAAAAGCAAAGTAAAATTATTCGCCCTGTAGACATGTAGCTAAGCAGGTCCAAGAACTCATTGGAATTTAAATTAGTGTAAGCTTTAAATTACTGAACACCCCTTCTTTCTCCCACTGTGCTGAGTGACTGCTTCTAAAGTATACTTTCAGCTGTATAAGTATGCATTTCCCATTTGGGTCGACTTGACCAGAATGAGAGACTGAAATGGAAGATCGCATTTTGCAGTCAGTCTCTCAAGATGCCATCATGTGCTTAGAGTGGTTTTAATAGTGGATATTCCAGATACCATGATCTACATTTGATGGTCACTATCAAGTAAACCATGTGATTAGGACAATGGCCAAAGCTGCGCTATTGTATTTATAATATAGAGCTATTATTAGTGTGTGCTTCTAAGAACCACATGTGAGGCCCCGTGATGTGATTAATCAGGCATTCCAGCTGTTTTTGAGTGATCCCAGCACTGACAACTGAAAGCAGGAGGAATTCTTCTCCAGTATAGCACAGTTTATGACATCCTGTTATGCAGTCTGAAATGAGCACCGATATTCCACTGAAAGAAAGCTAACACTTTGTGAGGGAACATTCATAAACACTAAGAATTTGGCAAGGACAAAAGCCAAATGCAAGGCCATTGATTTGACAGTCTTATTTCTCATCCAATGTCTGTTGTTCTGGTGTTGCTTCTTTCTTAAATTATGAATACATTCTTGGCCTGGTAGAAAGTACGCAGGGCAGATCTTCTGAAGCACGGCTGAATTTGGGGAAAAACAGAACTGTGCTGCAGTTTCTGATTCTACAGGTCAAACCTATGCTTTCTTCTCTGCCTACTCAGCAGAGTAGACAATCAGAATTTTTTTAAAGCTTTTTTAGTAAAAGAAAGCACCTCAGCTGTATGCATTATGAGAACAAAAGCTATAGAAAGGCTCATGAAATAATCCAAGACTTTCACCTAAAACTATATTCAAACCTGCTTACAAAGGGAGGAATAGATAACGCAGATTACATATTAAGCAGGACCCAAACAAAACCAAAAGAAATGCACATCACTGGCATTGTTTTCCAGGTTTACATGACATTTGCGTTGTGCTGATTTATGTTATATATGCACATGTGGTTTTAAAGATAGCCAAAGTATTCCTTGCAGATTAATGTGGAGTTTGAGAACTGATCTCAAATCCACTTTTTCAGTATTTGACTAAAAGAAATTGATGATTAAGTCATATACAATTAACACTGTATTTATAAAACTGAAAGCAACTGTTGAGCCAATGATTCTACTCCCCTGTTACCTACATCAAAAGGGTCATGTAGTAGTATTCAGTGGAAGTTGAAGTTATTCATGATTAACTGTCAGTATTACTGGATCACTTTTCCCTTTTTTAGGTCTGAAATGTTATAGAGTAATTCTGCTGCAGGCAAATGAGGTTAATGTTAATGGCAGTCTTGTTCCTGCCATTCCAAATGCAAACTGAAAAATCCTTCTTAGTCCAGCACATCCTCAGCTTGTCCAGCCTTTCTTTGAGATGAGGCAGTGCCAATTAGTGCTCTCTAGTAATCCAGTTTTACACCCAGGCTGATTAAATAAACATAAAAGTTTCTGTAGGTGGTTGTATTCAACAAGGCACATTAAAGCTGTAAGATGCAGGAGATAACATGAAAGAGCGCCTGTCTCCTAGAGTAAAGATGTGAAATCTTGTTCAACAGAAAGCTACCTGAAGAGCCCAGCATTACTTCCAAAGGAAGAACTACGATCATCACAAATTCTTTTGTGCCCAGCATATATCTTCTTGGTAGTTATAGGAGACTACCACAAGCAGAAGAGCTCTCACCATACCAACTAATAAAGAGAGGTATTGAGAAAATATATTGTAATGCCAATCAGCATATTTGATACTGTTAATGACAGCACATTTCACCTCATGACTACCAATTTGCATGCTTTCATTAAAAAAAGTGGCTGTAAGAAGAAACCACTCATTTTTTTTTCTTTTTTTTTTAGTGGAATCACTTCATTGTTAATGTGCTAATGAAAGTAGTGTTGGTTTTGATGACATACAGTTCTTAAAAGGAAAGATCCATGTTTCATAGTTCTTCTGTCAGAACCCACATGAAGATGCCTTCATGTCATTATTCACAGTATTATATTTATTCAGTGTGTAGCATTTCATTAATCTGTTTTCCTCATTTTTCCTGCACACATAATATATATAGCACACATATATATGTCTACATTTTACAGGATGAGTACCTGCAGACATTTTCAATGCAGAATAAGTAGGTAGTGGAAGGAAATGGAGAGAAGGAGTCAGCTAGTAACAAAAATACAGGAAGTCTTTCACAGCCTCTTGCACATTTTGGTCCATAGCATGCCCATAGTTCTAGCATTGCGGCCAGAACTGCAAAGTAGACAGCCCTGATGCCTGCTCTTAAAAACAGAACAAAACCCCACAAAACCCCATCAGTTTCACACATCTTTATGTTATTTATGCATTTATTTTTGAGAAAAAAAAAATAGAACAGTTTGTCAAACATTTAAAGTTGACAGGCAAGTCATGTTGTTGCAATGCAGGTAAATGCTGTCATGAGTGACACTGGATGTGTCGCTATGTGCGGCATTAGCCAGGGAATTTGAGAAGACAGGCTCATGAAAAAAAAATGAATGTTGTCAGACAATCCTGCATTTTTTATTATTAAAATCTTGAGTGAATTTAGTGCTCATGAAAGTGAGGGACTCAGCTTCCTCACACATCCCTTTCAATAAATCTCAGTTCTGACCTGCAGCACCCTTGCTATTCTAGTTATGGGCCTTAAGCAGATATTGCTCACCATGTCAGATTGTGGTAGTTTTGTGAAACAGATAGCTGAAGACTTAGACAACGCCATTGAACGTATTCTTATTTGTGACCCAACCATGACTGAAGCCCAGGCCCTCAAAGATGACGAGCAGTAACAAGGTATATAACCCACTGCACTGCTTTCCAGTTTAAATGAAAATTGCTCAGTTGTGTGTTGTAAGTGCTTTACTTCTACTCATGGAAATTGATAACTCCCATTCTGGTAGGATGTTACTTCTGTGAGTTTTATTGTGGGGATTTATTAATCGGAGAAATTGTCCTGAAAGAACCTTCCAGAAAGCCACATTTCTGTGTACTATGGAAAAATCCTTTTTCAAAATGTCATATTCAAAATGCGACTTCTAAGAGCACTTTATTATCCAAGTGGATTCTGTTTCTATTACTAAACAAACAAGTGTTATTCAAGAGGAATGAGGAGTAAGAGGTGCCGGCAGCTGCATAATGTGGGTATGGGAGGCTCCAGTCTCTCCAAACACCTCTGGAAAATGGTGGTAGGTGCTCCTGGCAAGTCTTGATTTTAGGAGTTCAGTCTGTGGTGTGATAGACTGCAGTGAAGCAGGGATTAGCAGCATTGCCTCTCTTATTCAGGCAAACATCAAATCCAGGTCTCTTATGAAGGAAAGCACTGAGCAGATTGTGGGTGACATTGAAAGGAGCAGCCGTGAGATTGTCCCTGAAGAAGTCATGGCTTGGGGATTGCTGATGCTGCTTTAACCCTGGAAAAGCATGCTCTAAGACCCTGCGATGCAGAGGTCCTGGCTTATATGTTATGTGCCTCAGTGCAGAGCCTAATCCACTTAGGCAAGCACGGAGTGAAAATATCATTGCCTTTACAGCGAAAGCCGAAGGCTACAACAAATCTAAATACCATGGCTCCATCAAAATAAGCACTCAAAGCCATCTTGACATTGAGGGTATGGAACTGATAATGACATTGAGAATGAGATTTTAGGAAGAGTGTATTTCAGTCTTCATGTAACTATAACTGCACTTTAAAAGGATTCTAGTGCCTTTATAATAATTTTGTAATCTTTGAAAGGTTGAGAAACTTTTCTTCTGCCCCTTTTTCTGAGAAGTTGTGAATTCTTAGGACATGATTACTTTTTCTGCAGTGGCAAGCACATAGCCTAATTACAATGCCCACCAAATTGGCAAAAGAAAAATTGTCTACTTGAGATGCCTCTGACAATCTGCTTATTAAGTAAATAGATACATATTCGTCTGCTTTATTCATAGGAATATCTGCAGGAAGATATTTCGATGTCCTGTTTTGTAATCATAGAATCATAGAATAGTTAGGATTGGAAAGGACCTTAAGATCATCTAGTTCCAACCCCCCTGCCATGGGGAGAGACACCTCACACTAAAATATGTAATGTCAATAAAAAGAGCAAAAGCATAGGACTAAATGGATAGTAGAACATTTTATGTAGTATATACATATGCAAATTTTTTCACTGTAATTCTGCCCTGGACTGTAACTAAGCTACAGTATTTATTTACATTTACCTACATATTACATTTAATACACTTAACTTTGAGAAGGCAGTGCTAAGTTTTGAAATGAAAGAAACTATTTGTCCTTGTAAGTCTCCCATTGTTTGGCTGGAGTCCACTACTCACAGGAGGTGATGCTCTTAGCACCTTTTTTATTATTAGTTTCAGTGAAGTTACGCTGTTTTGCAATTCTCATTGCTCCATTAGAAAATTGTGATGTGGCATTAAAATTTTAACGGGCGATCCTCTGTTTGTATTTTGTCCCACTTAACATCAGATCGCCAGAGACAAGAAAGGAAAGAATATTAAGCAATCATAAAACACTTGCACAAAAGCTAAAATTCCAAGGACTAAAGAACAGACACGAAGAATGGTAAAAAAGATTAAATTATTAAAAAATCAAACCCTGTTCATCTTTTATATTTATTATTATTTTTATTATAATGAGATAGTCAACATTTACCAAATTAAGACTGCATGTTTCTGCTCTGTGGTTGTAAAATCTGACCTCTGTCAGCACAGAACACTAAAACTGTCCTAGATCTGGTGAGATTTTGTGAGTGTAAATATAATCAAATTCTCAGAAAATATAAATTTTGCTTATGCATCACTATTGAACATTCTTGTACTTTCACTGCATTGTTTTCCAATCTATCAAAATGTCTGAGGACAGTTTCTTTATTTGATTATTTTGACTTCCAAAACACTTTTTATTTTATGTAGCATAGCAATATATATATTTTTATTATCATTACTGGTTCTAGGTGTTTATATTTGATACCTGCATACTTCTTAAAATGTTTCCTTACAAAGTGACCATAAATGGATCTTTTACTCTGCAGAATCCCTGATAAAAATATCTCTTACTACCACCAATAGTGATAGAGGGGGTGGAGTGGGTAGACTTTGAAATTTGCTTTTACAAGTGCTAATCCTCAGGCAAAATAAACAATATTATTTCAGATTTTTTAAAAAATGCACAGAGAGATGATAAGAAAAAAATCTAATGTCTGTAGAAGGCTGTGTTGTAGCAAACTAGGTATATGTTGGTATGTTTGCTTATTTTTTAAGTTTTCCAGCACCAAAATGCATGTTTAAATGATTGCATTTGACAAAGGAAAGACAAGGAAAAATGGTGCAGCATCTTTAATTTATCAGTTTACATGAGATGCAGGCAATAGCCTGTGGGTACCAGATTGTGATTTTTCTACTCAAGTACATTCTCATGTTTTACTGATGAGCTATATGCCAGACCCTTGTGCTCTGTAGAGTAAGAGTTTCATGGAACATCTGCTTCAATTGCTCTGTCTCTCATTTTGTTTTGTCACTAAACTCACTTATGCTACAGAAGCACTGACTATAAAAGAAGCTACTTTAATTCAATAGGATATCAAGAAGGTAGATTCTCTAATGCTTGTAATGCAGCTATTTGTGTCTAATGTCTTCCATTGCACCAAAAGTGGTATGGCAATTGACACAATGTTCTGCCGTACTTCATAGGATACATAGTTTTCTGACCTACTGGTAAGTTTCTTAACTAGAAAAGCTGCATATGCATATAGGCATGTGTATCTGTGTACAGCTGTAAACAGAATGCCATATAGGCAGGCGTATCTGCATACCTGAATGTCCAACTCTAGATACAAGACACAGATAAAAAACCACATATAATTAGCAGAAGAGTAGCTTTTTTCCCATTCCCAAAGTCATGCATCACAAAAAAAGCCAACAGAGAGAGTAAGTTAGTAAAGTGAGAATAGCTTTGACTGTGTGTTTTAGCATTTACATAGTAAATGGCATTGGATGTCTTCTGTGTATTTAAACTGTAAGGATAAAATGGTTTACAAGGACAGAGAACATTATTATGAGAAATTAAACGAACATGCATCACCCTTTGTCAGCTTGCTAAATATTTTTTCTTGTTCCATTTGGTAGCCTTGGCTACTCAGTGTCTGTCAAAGGGTTGCAGTTTCAGTTTAAATTGATGTACAGTGGTCAAAATTGCTGAAAAAAAGAAGTTGTTAAACTGTATGAAAATACAATGATAAATAGTTCTTTAAACCTGAAACTGTGTGTACAGGACATGACCTTTGCAGTATTCTCTAACAGTTTCACAGAATAAGTGTGGAAAGGAAAAAGAGGGTGGAGCTTTACAAAAAAAGGACAAACAGGATAAACATCCTTCCTACAAACCCTTCTTATATCCTTTCTCATATTTTTTTGGTCTGAACAAATGCTGAAGATTATGATGTTATGACTGATCCTTTTTAAGGCTCTGATCTTTCTGAGGTTTTTTTCTTCTTAATTTTAATCTCACTTATGCTGACATACACCCTGAAAAATGCTGTTTGGAACAAAGAAACTATGAACAGAGGCTGAATCCATCTTTAGTTTCAGTGTCTTTATTACTCAAAGGATGTGTGGCTTAATTTTACATATTTTATCATTCTTTTTCCTTAGAAATACGGTTTATCATTGTATGTGAATTGCCATTGACAAGGCTGGTAATTAGCCTCGTATTATTTTCAGCATAGTTCACATCCACACATCACAGGACAGAAAATGGAAGCCTTAGACAAACAGAATCCTTGTAGAAGATCATTAGGAATCCCACTGTGACATGCCACGTGCAATCTCGTTGATTCAAATTAGTCATCTGCATTGTTCTATATTTTAGACTGCGGGAGATTTCAACTTATTTTACAAAACCAGAATTGTTATATATTTATGGTCAGACTAACAAGTAATGTTCTGCACTCTGGAAGACACCAAAGACATTTTAATATGTATTCATTATACAGCTCTGCTTGCAATGCTATTTAGAGTTTCATCAGTGCCTAGGTAACAAAGCTCTATTTTCTCAGCTTTTTACAACTGATCTGTAAACATAAACTCTCAGTTAAACACAGCACTGTATTGAAAGCGTTATCTAGGACTCAGGGTTTTGATTTTCCTTTTTTTTTTTTACTAAAAAGAGATCTTAGATGATACACACCTTTGAAATGAATGTATTCTATTCCTGATTTTTATGTGCGTAGATGTAATACAGGCTCAAACACTGTGGTTTAGCTGATAAATTATAAGAGCAAAAATGCTGTTTGTCACAGTCCCAATTTACTGTGAGGTCAAATATGTACCTTTAAAACAGAGTTAACAGCAGAGTTATAAACCAGCCCTTTATGATGGTTATTTCATCCCATTCATGTTTTTATGCTAAATCTTTGCTAGTATTGCTGATGGCAATATGTATATTTTTAAAAAATATACCTCCCCTGACTAATATGTCTCAACAATTTATCTTCTTTATTCATTGCTGATATATACTGGTGTAAATCCACCTATTTCATTAGATGATTCACTCCAACAAAGTATTTAGTCCCATTTAATATCCTGTCAGGAAACTCAGGAACCTCACAAATACTAGGATCTTCACGATGTATGCTGCAGATGTAAATAAAGCAAATCTAAACTTGTCCCTGGTAGGGGCAAGGGACTTCCAAAAGATCCTTGCCTGAGAAGGTACATATATTTTTTTATTTTCTTGGAAGTTGTCAGAAATTTAATGCTCTTAAAATAGATGGGGTTTATGTTATATGTTTTTGGATACAAATCCACATACACTGAAAAATTATTCATATGAATTCTCATTCCTTTGTGCACAGAATCAGGAATCTGATATATTACTTCAAGAGTACATAATACAGCACCAGGGAAAGAATTCAAGGGTAGTGAACAGCTCAAGGGACCAGTAATAGAATATGAAGCCTAGATTGTTGGTTCAAATCTAATCCAGGTTGGAAGTAACAGCAATTATTGCTTTCTAATGTCTTTTCAGTGATCTGTATGAAATGAGTTTGTGGTCTCAGTGTAGTTTCTAACAGACAGGTGTCTAGATCACAGCTGACACCACTCTTGGCAGACTTGATGTAGAGACCAAAGTCCAAAAGGGTCTGTAGTTGAACTGCCCTTTGGTGTCAGGGCAAAATTCAAGCATTTCAGCAAGGAGTATGTCAGCCAGTGAGTTTTTAGAAACTGTTCCACTGATGAGAACTGTCTTCAGGTTCTTCCCCAGGAGTCCTCTTAAGATCCAAAAACTTTTTTCATTCAAACAGTAAAGATGAAATTATTCTCATAACACTCGCATTAAAAATTAACACCCAGAAACACAAGATGACAGTCATAAAAGCAACAGTCACAATAATTTCAATTCATTTGCTGAAACTTGTGTGCTTAAATTTATTCAAGTGCCTCACAATAGGATAATTCCTTTAAGAGCTTGCAAATTTCTCTTGCACACTACACCATATCATGCATATACACCATATCATGTCACAAATCACTGATAGTAGTAGGATTGTGGACATCATTTCTTCCCTTCTGCTTGCAGGAGCACTAGGAGAAATCTTTACCAGCTAGGGATGCTGCTCAAATGACCCCCTTGATGTGATCATTCATGCCACTTGTATTACAAAGCCCTCTTCTCTCTTAACCTGTTTGGGTATGTTAGATCAGAAAATATGTGCAGAACAATTCAGTGGTGACTGTTTGCAAGACATTGCTTTGGTGGTGTTGAGTTTCCCAAAGGATATGCACAATCCCCTGTACAACTCTTTCTACTACAGTGAGCTGCTAAATAATGTGTAGGTTGCAGAGCTGCACCCTGGGTCAGATATTCTCCAATTAAAATTCACAAGCAAATCCTAGGGATAAACACTGTGGTCTAAGCAGAAAAAATGCCACAAAGACATGTAGAAAACATCAATTTTTATGTATCATCCACTTAGAAAAATGAGAGTTCTGAAAAATCATGTTATTTATGGACCTTCCCAAGGGTAACAATCTTATAAAGGGACTGGAACTTTTACATAATAAATACAAATCAGTGTGCTTAAAGCAACTATCTCGGAATTATGTACTGTTTTGATTATAGGAATTTATATTCCCACCAAGGAATATAATTACAAGGGAAACAAATTTTTTTTTCCGATACTAGCCTTGTACTTTTTGACTTGGCTTTCAATTTAGCAGACATCCAGGAAATTTTGATCAACGTAAATACATATATAAATGTTTGTATAGTAAGTATCTGGCAGGCAACAACAAAAAGAAATAAAGGAAAGAAGAAAATAAAATAACCCAAAAGCAATAATAGAAAAGAGAAAAAGAGTGATATCGATAATAAATGAAGGATTAGGAGACTCAAACAAAAGGAGACTTTAATATATGATAGAGAAGAAAGAAATGGAAGGACTTTTAAATTTAATAGGCAGTTCATAAATTAGGAAATCTGTCATATAGCATTAAATATCACACTTAGCATTTCACTAATATATTAATAATTTATGTTGTGATATATGTTTCACTGTAGTGCCAATAATTTATATTTTGTGTGGAATTCTAAGTCTATATTTCCAGCTTTAGTAAGTCTCAGAGTTTGTCTAGCTTTCCTGCCTCATTTCACATAGTGATCAGACATTTCTAAAAGAAGCATGAGCCCTGTGTGAGAGAATTATAGCAAACGGGCAGGAGAGTTCCTTGTTTAACACAGCATTTGAGGTCACAACTATATTGGTGGGTTCACCAAATTATTACTGAGTAGTTATTTGTATGGATAGGAGAGCCCCGTAAGTTCTCAGCGCTTACACACTCTGAAGCATTTTATCTTTAAATTTCTAAAGCTCTGAGTAGGGTTTTAGCCACAAGTCTGTGGCTGGCTCTTAGCTGAATTCCTATACAAGACTTTGAAAAGGTCAAGACTAAGGTATGGCTGTATTTTTTTTTTTTATTTTGTTTAAAAAAGAGCAGAGTCTGAAAGTGTCTTGTGCTGCAAGGCCAGCTTAATCTTTTTCACTTCCTAAGTCACACTCCCTGTTTCTTCAGAGGTTCTTCACCACACACCTGGTTTTGCCTTTTCTTCCAAACTTCTCTTTGCATTTCTGCCTTTCAGGTATGTCTGTCACAGAGTATGGGCTACGGGTGAGAAGCCAGCCTGAATGAAGACTCCATCCTCCAATATGAATTGCTGCTGCATTATATACTGTTCGCCTTTCCCATCTAGTAGTGCAAGCAGTTACAATTCCCTCATATTCTGCATCCTCTTCTATGGGTCATTGGTATCCAGTGGCCCAGGTGTCAGTAACCACAACCTTTAAGACAAAACTCTGCTTGATTCTCAACTCTTGCACGATTACTCAGTTGTAATGGTTGCCTGTGTTAGCACAAGTCTTTAGTTTGGCATAGTGTATGCTTCTGCTTCTAAAAAGAAATTGCACTCACAGCTAGAAACTAGCAAAAAACTCCCACACTGAAATAGTCTGTAAGGGGAGTTGAAATTCTTCTTGTAATCAGAAGCAACGTTGTGCATAAGTGGGCACTGTCTGAAGGGCAGAGAACAGACTATTCTAGAAAAACAGGCAATTAAATAGAAATGTTTTCTTTGACTCAGTGTAATGTGATTGAGGAGATATACTCACTGGAGATACACAGTTAGGAATCTCATAATTGCAGCAGGATGAGGGAACCCTGTTATCCCCACCACAGCCCAACCTCAGGATAGCAATAGAGACAGTTCCACAGCTGCTAGGGAGGAACCCAGCCAAGAGAGAAATCCTTGAGCTGTCAATAAATCCAGACGTCGCTGCTGCTGCTACTGGAAAGAAATACACCAGAGGTTGTCATCTGAGTACTGCAACTGCCAAATTTGACTGCCTTTGGCCACAGCTGTTGACTTTGTTGCTGCAAGACTATTCACTAGAAAGAAGTGCCAGCACAGTGGGGAGGCAGCTACCAAGTTAATGCTCAAATGGTATCCTAGCAGTTCTCAATTTGCTTTGTAATTGTTTTGCTCAGTGGGAAAATAGATGCACCAATAAATGTTTAATTTATAACTGTAGCTTTAAATGTGTGCATGCAGTATGGTAGTTGTGCATTTGTAGATTTATGATGAATGAAAACTGGATGTCTGTGTTACAGACTACTCAACACATGGAAAAGCAAATATTATCCCAATAAAGTTCTTTTGTCTTCTTTAAGTGGTTAATCAAACTCCATAACTACATCTCATACTTTTTGCTGGTTATCATTAAAAGGAGAAATAAGAGAATGACAAAGAAAAGGAATGACATCTTGGCTGGCAAAGTGCTAACAAATGTCTGGGTTTTATGCTTTTTTTTTTTTTTTTAATATTTATTAGGATAAAGCAATATTTGAAAGCCCAAATGAGAATGTTTTGAAATGTTGCCACATCTTTTTGGTATGATGGAAAACACAAGATTTAAGATTGCAAGGGTTCCCATTGCTCAGTGAGACCAGTGCTCTGTTATACTAGTCATTTTGATGGTTTACTTCAATTTGGAGGCAATTTATATGCATATCTGCTAACACCAAAATATTTTCGTTTATCTTAAATAGTTTATTTCACTCCTTGACATTTATCCTTTTGGTCTGTTTATAGAAGGCACTCAGACTCCTTCCTTCTTTGTTTCCCATTTCTCCCTTCCACTAGTAGGTTTCATTCTAGTTCATTCTCATAAGTGACACTCCTGAAAGCCCAATCTACTGTACAGAAATTTTGCTGGTATAGATATTTCTGTTAATACTGTAGAAAAAAACCTCACATCTCCAAGTAAACATAATTTATAAAATAGGATCCCTATTCCCCTAATGAGTCCAGCTCCTGTTATATGTAGCTGCTACAATTTAAATTAATCTTTCTTAACACAGGCTATTAGAACCATGCACAGTATTCCACATGAGGAGATATAATTACATAAAAAAAAGCAAGAATGTTTCCTTGTTTTGATTAGAAATATATCCTAGCATCTTAAGCATCTACTTTGGTGACTTTCACAGGCAAAGTCTGGTCTTTACATGGCTTTTTTGTGAATTTCTAGTAGTTTTTCTTCATGGCTGTGTCACTCCATGGTTTATGGAGTGATGGACCCTCTGGTGAAGTAATATTGTAAGACTTACTCTAGACATGGTGCAGTGGTACAAATCTGATGAAAAAAGCTAGAAGGAAAAATGACTTTCTAAGACCTTTGAATCTCTTTTCTATCCTGAATTCCACTGCTGCGGCATAGCAGAATCTTCTCCTAAAGTCTGCTCTTAAAAGACAGATACATGAGGTCCTGCCAGCCAGGTGTTTGTTGTTTATATGCCACATATTCCCAACAGTAAAATGTGCTTAATTTCTACATTCAGTAGAGCATATCACTTATGATTCTAGTAGCAAAATGACATAAAAAAGAACAATATCAACAGCTTAAAGAGCAGACTGATCAGACATGTTTTAGGTCACCATGCTCAGTAAATTAAATTTTTCTGTGGATGTAGAATGCTTTTTTATGCAGACACAGAATTTTCTATATACGTAGATACAAAGGTCTTTTATGCAGATAAAAAGATCTTTCAAATGTCCTAAATGAAAATTACTGTGAAGAGAGCTTTTTAGTGGAAATAAACTATAACTTTAGGAAGAATATCAGTTTGAAAGCTCCTAGTGAAAGCAAAGGTTCTTGAAAGTTGGAGACTATTAACAGAAGAGGCAAGGCAGTATGAGGATAAAGAAATTCGAGAAGACGATAAGAAAATTTGATGTGCGTTTTCCTGTGGTATTCCCTTGATGCTGAAATTACTTAAGATAGATGTCCTCATCCATTTTTGGATTATAAAGATCTTTCTTGAGGGGCCAATGAATGGACAAACTTCTCCTCCACTGCTTATTATCCAAATGCAAGGAAGGGGGATAGAACTTATATAATAAAAAGTTAATAGATTTGTAGTGAGAAATCTGTAATAGTCATGACAGAAACACTCTTCAAGATCTGGAAGCTGAAGATGTCAAGGTATGACAAGAAACAATATGATGAACACAACTTTTGATTGCTTGGGCTGAGATAAAATTCCAGAATCTGCAAAAGAAAGGCAAGAATGGACATGGTCAAACACCTGCAGCTATTGAAGTTATGTGAAACAAAAAGTAATCTGTCCAAAACAGACAAAGAATACTAAAGCCTAAACTAGACTAAACTAAACTTGACTAAATTTCTCTGGGCTTAACTTTAGCTGTTATGTAGCTTATGACTTGTCATCCATAGGAAGAGGAAGAAAAGGAGACATAAACAAAGAAACAACTTATTTCAGACAAAATAATGTAAGATTTATATTGAAATATAATATAAACAAATCTAACTGTGCTTTAGAACAACTGTACAGGATTCTAGGAAAATGCAATATACAATGATGCACATAAGTAAATAAAAATTTAGCTTCTTTTAAAATAAACTGATGGTCTTTTAAAAATTATTTGAAAATCCCAATTCATATTTACAATATATAGGGAAATGGGCATAATACTTACAGACAAATTTTAAATTTCTGCAAGATTTTTCCCTTTTACTTTGGATGGGAAAGAAGAAAGATATGTGACTGAGATTTCTTATTTTCAGAAATACTGATGACTACATGCTGGAATTTTGAGTATCCTCAATGCTGTTTCAGTTGTGAGCTTGAATGCTTTGAAATATTAGAGTAGAGTGTATCTTTTTGTGCTTACGCTGGAAATCTGAAACTCTCATTATTTCTGCATTTGTTAAAATACAACTCTCTGTTCAACATACAGACAAAGCGAAAGGCTTTGATAAAACCTGATCTACATTCAGAGATCTGCTATGATCTCAGCTTTTCTAAGGTGGCACATCGTAAAAGGCACAGTACTAGTAGAAAGTACTAAAAGAGGTTACTTTTAACATCTCTTTACTTTTTTTTGTCAGCAGTGTTTTCATTTGCATACCTGAATCATGTCATTATTGTTGCCTTTGCTCTGTCTCTTTCTGGCACTTCAGTGGCTTGTCACCTTTTCTTTCTTTTTTTTTTTTTTTTTATAAACAGTGTGCTCTGTACATCTCTTGTGTTGATTTCCTGAATTAATATTCATGATTCTTGCTTTCAAGCCACAAGATCCTCTGTTGATGTTTGCTTTACAATACTTCTATCAAACATATTTTTACAAAATAAAAGGTCTTTTTCCTTTCAGAGGCCTAGGTTTGAAAGTAGACAGTTATCTTCCACATGGCATGTAATATGATTCTGGTTTTCTTATCTAGATAGATACAGTTTTCTTTCTTTCCTAAGTTTTGCTATCTATATTTTTAAACACTGTATCATCTCCATCTAAAGCGATCCAAAAAGTAAGCTCCCTGGTAAAGAACATACGTATGTGGTTTTTAATGTGTTTTTAATATGGTTTTCTGCTTTGCAGTCTATTATTTTTGCAATTTCTTTTATGTTTAGAATAAAAATGCCATAAATGGAATGCCAAATTTTAGGTAGAGTGAGAAGTAGACATTTCTTATTTTAAAGCATTCTTATTTATACATTTCTAATAGAAACAAAACACAAAAGCAAAGGTCTTTTCAAAGCTATACCCAGAAGAGATGACTATTTTCTCTATCCCTATCTCAGAGACAAAAAAAATTACTGTACAATATATATTTCATTCTCCAAGTGCTCCATTTCACCTCTATTTTTTGTTGGGTTTTTTTTATTATAGCTCTCCTTGTTTTGTGTTACTCCCTACACATGATTTTGTTGTCCTTCTCTAAAATTGTAGTAGCAATAATTGAACAACAATCACTGCACATCTGCATCTCACAAATACTCTTCCACATCAATCATAAAGTCTTTTAATTCATTGATAATTAATTAGCTACTGAGTTTCTTTTTCTTTTCTCTTTTTTTCCTGAGTTATCTGGTCCATCTGTCAACCAGAGCACTAATATGACCGTTTAAAGCAGTCACCATCTTCCCTTTTTATGCATAAGACTACCACCTTCAGTTCCTTTGCAAGGTTTTTACTTGTTTCAAGTTAAGTTGAGCATAAAACTCAATTTCTACTTGCAGTTATTCAATGTATATTAAAAAACCCAAACAAAACAAATTAAAAAACAGGGTTTCTTTTCATTTCCCTTAGTCTGCGTTTACTTGCCTACTTACATGTAGACTGAACTTCTGATGACATGAGTTTTCCCTTGGCTGTATGAATACAGTGAATAGCAATGCTTAAAGAGAAGACTGAGCTTCTTGCTGTATAAATGTGAAAAAAAGGAGGACTTTATGCTCTGGTTATGTTACAGAGATAAAAACAAAATGGGCTTCCTCTTTTTATATTCCCTGCCCTGATCCCTGGCTCAATCACCTCCCCTACATATACCTCCCCATGCCATTAGGCCCTGTCTCCTAGCAACATATGGCCCCTTACCAGAGCTTTATCTGACTGCTGCCTGTATGCAATCAGGCTGTCAGTCATTTAAGAGAGAAAGTGATTGAGCTCTGTCCTGGATGCATATATTTGCAGCATTTAGACTTTCTGCATAGGTACAATGAGAGGATACGTAACAATGTGGCTTTGCAATGTGCTGAGAGTAAAGCCTCACTAAATGAGCACTGTTCTAAGTTAAACAGAAGATGTGCTTTTGAATTTGTGTCCATTTTTATGTCTTCTTTATCTGTGGTACTGACTTTACAACTGTGTTTCTCACAAAAAGGATAAATTCTAGTTTCCTTTTAAAAATAAAGATATCTGTAAAGCTGCTTAAGCCAAGCTGTTAATTGGTTCCCTAGCAAGTTAGCATCCCCATTCACTTTGAATCAGATCAGGAGGGCGCACTGACAAATTTCACATCTCACCTTCGATGCCTACAGTGGTAAAACACAAACGTGCACCCTGCATTGAAGTAATGTTTGATGGATACTTGTGTTTGTGGTATAAGGCAGTCATTGCCACAAGTAAGAGTAACACAACTTTAATTCCTAAGCTACAATTTCCAAGTAGCCAGTGACTGACAGTGTTTTACGAGTGATGAAGTTGATGAAAAAACTTGGTAGAGGATATTTCTAACACCTAATGTTAGACATTTGTGTTATGCATATTTTAGCTGCCCCTTACAGTCAATGGAAAGAGGTAGGATTATAAGACTCACACTTAAAAGCCTTCTGCGCTGACCAGACAGGCAACATAAAGTCCTACCTATGTCAAGGTATGTAACATCAGATGGCTTTTCAGACTCATGCTGTGTTTCCTCCCCTGGGACACAAACAGTCTCAACACAGCAACTATCTTATAGCACACTGCAAAGATAAATCTTGGCGTTGAGATCCTGTTGTGGGCCCTGTCCAATTAATACACCTTAAACTAGGCAGCGG
This sequence comes from Coracopsis vasa, assembly GCA_026283785.1. Classification (NCBI taxonomy): domain Eukaryota; kingdom Metazoa; phylum Chordata; class Aves; order Psittaciformes; family Psittacidae; genus Coracopsis; species Coracopsis vasa. Next base: position 26,841 of record JANHGB010006652.1, read on the forward strand.
ACAGGTGTGAATTCCAAACAGGCAAAAGGATGAAGCATGAAAAAGCCACTGTGGGAAGTCCTAGCTTTGGGATCCCTACACCTGATTTGGTTCTGCCTGAATATCCCCAGTTAAAGACTCACATTTCAAAGCTGCTGCTTGAAATGCTGACCACAACCCCTCCTAAGCTTTCTCAGGATTGGCCTTTATCAGGATTCCTTCAGTAACCTCCAAGGGAGATTTAGGTATATGTTCAAGAGGGCAGTAAGAATTTCAGACTATACAGTCTATATCAGGTAAGCTGGACCTGTTTAAAATTGCTTGAAATTAAATCCTTAGATAACTCACACCTTTCTGGAACCTGTACAAAATGAGTAGCAATGGCATCAGAGAAACAGAGATTTTGGGATAAACTTTTCCTTATGTTATCCACACTTGTGCGTTAACCTGCACTACTGCTTAATCACAGGACTAGTTTTTTAGTAGATCATTCAGAGATTAGCACATACGAAAAAGTCTTCTTGCAGGCATTTGGATGTAGAACTGACTCTCTCCAATGATTCTGCAGAGAGAGTTGGGCAGTGCTGGGTAAAGAGGACTTGGAATTACTCATCATTTTGGTGTTGTAATACAGCAATTAGTGCCTAAATCACAGCCCACTGAGCTCAGCAGAGACTCTTACTCACTTCAGTGGGTACTGGAGGAGGCCATTTATGGAACAGTTCCATTTTGACATCCAGCCAATTGGATGAAGCCACTTATTCCAGCCAAGTAGATGAAGCCACTCATTCTTTCTGTTAATGCAGTGTTTAGTCCTTAGTAATCTGGGCACAGTGATTAAAAAAAAATACAGTTCTTCAGAGACTGTACTTCTGGAAATTATACATTTATATGTAGTTCCAAGCAATTAAGTGAATACGTTGGCATTGGACATCTGAATTTGCCAGTCAGTCAAGATTCTTGACTTTTCTTCTATGTCCAAAACTGAATTCTCCAGTTGTTCCTGGGAATACTCAAGTTAGATAATAAACTAACTGAACACATTTCACATAACAGCAGGCGAAACAACCATTTCTGATCCACTGCATTCCAACGTTTGGTTCCTCAGTCATTTCATGAAGGCTTCTGGTAACAATTAATACTACCATAAAAAGAAAATAACAGGGAGAAACATGCACGCAAATTGAAAGCAGATATCTGAATGTTGTTGTCCCACAAATTTATATCAACCGCATGTCTGCCTGGAAACTTGTAACTAGCATTCATGAGTGATGTTATAATATAAAGTGTGGTGGAGAAATGACAGTGGAGCCTGTTTGTACTTTCTGGAATTAATATGTGTGTGTAGATAATTAAAAGAACAATAAAAATATACAGGATGAACATACACAAGGGGAAGGTTTAAACATCATCCAAACATGTCATATGGTATGGGCCTTGGGGAAATAAAGGCTTACAGGATACTGGCAGACAGTCCTGCTGCTGGTACCAGAATTTAGCAGTTTCACTGCTTGAAAATAAATCCTTTTAGTTAATCCGGCTCTGTGGGTGGAATTACACACACCACTCCTGTTATTGTTAGACAGGAGTGCAGGCTGAATTCCCATGAACTTTGCTGAAAATGTAACTTGCAGTCTTCCCTATGCAAAGCTTTATTTATTAGGAATGCTTTTTAATGTGTCATGGTGAAATCTTATCATGGTAACATCAGATGTGGCTTATATTAGGGGGGACACATTTCACCCTTGATGTGTACCTGCATGACAGGGTATTTTCTATGCATATCAAGAAGGGAATATGTGAGATTGTGAATACTTTCACCCAGTGTGCTTCAGAGAGTAAAATTTTAGCAGCCAAATGTTGACACCTGGCATGGTGAAGAGTTTGCTGCAGACAGCCAAGGTTATTGAATGGGAATGTGGCTGCACTGTGAGCCTTCCCTTCACCATCTGGTTCATTCTGGAGTATGGAATATATATCACAATTACATGAATAAATGAAAAGATATGCAAGTTAACTGAAATGTATGTGTTTCTCTGATTTTCTGCACAATGAAACAGCCATCTGGGAATCAGTATGTCTCACATTTCAAGCTCAAATCAAAGCAAGCAGCAATTCACTTCATGATGTGTGCTTCATAGAAAACTGGACTTCATTATCACAGAGTTAATCACTTTGGGGTCTTTTTTTCAGGGTGGGTTTTTTTTTCCTCCCGTCTTCTCTATGGATACAAAACAAATATACAAAAATACTTGGAAATATACAGAGAGTAACATTATTAAAAATGCTTTTAGAACACAGTGTGGTTAGAAAATGGGAAAAATAAGAAAATGTAAGCACATTTGTTTGTACTCTCGCCTTTCAGATCCAAGCTCAGAGGAGGGTTTTGTAGAGAGGGGAGAAAGAATTGCAAGATGGATATGTTATTTTTTTCCCTCCCCTTCTTCACCCCAGTTTGTTTTATATGCATATTTTCCTTTTCCGTGTCTATGCAGCACTATGACTAATGGAATGGGTGACATGGATCCAAAGCATATGCTCTTGCCCAGCAAAACTTAATGGAAAGTGGATGGAGTAGGGGGGCATGCTGACAGCCAGAGTGTCTGCAAAGAAAACAGCCTCCGACCTTCCACCATCTTGTGGCATATGTGACATTTGAAGGCAGAACCTTTTGCTCTCCCCCTCTCCCCACCCTGGGTTTTCCTTTTTCTTCTGTGGAAGGTGGGTTCAAATCAGTTTAAAAGAAGGCAGTGAAGATTTGCTCTGGGAAAACACTTCTGTGTCTAATCTGGAGGGAAGGCATGCTAGGACTCGCTGGAATTAAAAGGCACAGTTTCTGCAGCTACAGTGGGTGTGAGTTTGGGTATGTATGGTTCCTGCTAGTGCATCCAAAGGCAGAGAATGTGTCTAACAGACAAGTCATGATAGTGCTTTGGGAAAACCAGCTTTAGAACAATGGATTACTGTAGTTTCATTTTATGTCATTTTGTAGCCTTTCTGGAAAGAAAAGCTGTCTCTAACAAAACCCAAAAGGTATGATTGCTGGAAGATGTTCAGACACATTTGCCCCTTGTCCAAGAGTTTGCTAATTCTATGGGTGTTTAGCCAAGCTCTTAAAAACAAGTTAAGAGTAAATACTGATAATTGTTGTAAGGATTTTTGCTATGCTTATTCTCCTAATAATCCTGTCAAAAAACAAAACAAAACAAAACAAAATAAAAACAACTCAAAACAAACAACAAACCAAAAAACAACCAATAAACCTAAAAGGTTTTAATAAAATGCAATGTTAAAGAGCACACCTTTTTTATGCCCAGAAAAACCAACAAAATGTGTAAATTCCTTCATTACAAGGAAAACACCAATTTTGTAATGGCTGCATATTGGGAAGTATTTATGTGTATTTGCAGCATAATGCAGGCATGAAGGAACAAGCTTCTTTCTAGAAATCCTGCAAATTTGTATGTGCTACTTTGTTTAACCTGCAAATGATCCTGTGGAGTCATAGCAGGTTGCTATCGATCTGGGAGCAAAAAAAGCTCCAGCTTTCAGTCCTCCAGTTTTTGATGCGTTGAACACCCTCAAGACCCACAAAAACCAATGACAATATCGCTTTTGATGGTGTGGGATCAGGCCCTTGAGGGGAGCTGAGAGTCATCAGCCCCTTCTGATTCTAAACCCTTAGCAAGCAGCAGAGATGGAAAAATAGCTAAAACTAGAGCTCACTTGAACCCTTGTTTTCTGAAGTCTCTTTGTGAATATTGGAAGAAAATCTGCTTTGAATATGTTCTCCCTACTTTAGTTGTCTAAAAAAAATAAAGTCAGGGTCAAAGAAAGGGCACAGTAAATTCTGAATATCTGAAGATGTGGAGCTGATGTATATCCACTAAATGCTAACATAATTAAGACATGACATCATCCTTCAAGCATTATGGTTGCAGTATCTTGTATTGTAAATCCTTATCTAGCTTATAATGGTCTGCTGAGGGCTTAGTTATTTTTTCTCTCTGCACCTCAGATATGTGTATTAAAAATTATAAAAATCAAATTGACTTCATAATTGATTTTTTATGGACGTTATTTGTTTTGCCATGAATATTTCATAAACATTTTTTCCTAAAGTATAGCGTTATAAGATGTGCAACTGAGAGAGACAGATAGCAGTGGGCGCACATGAGTCTGTTTGAAATCAATGTTATCCTTACATTTAAATTCTTTGTTAATATGTTCCATTTTTCCATTAAATGTTTTATCTTTCTTGTTTTAAAATCAAAGAGGAATTTGTCATTGTCTTCAGTTAGAACAGGAGCAGATATATTATTCCCTTAACATTTTTCTGTTATAGTTACCTTTTAGATTCATTTAAAAAGTGGGAATGAAAGAAATGGTCCAGAATCTGTAATATTTTCTCCACGTAAAAACCTTTATTCTCATGAACCATTCCACTGGGGTCATTGCATAAAGAGGAGTTTCAAGATGAAGCCTATTTTTCTCAGCGACATGAATTCTGACTTTATCAAGCTCACATGTGGTACAGCTGAGGTGATGAAAACGTGGCTGAGAAGATGAGGAGGGTGGGGATCTTTCAGTTTCCCACAGTCCAGGATTTCTAGGGACAGAGAGAAAGAAAATGAGTATGAAAAGCCAAACATTACTCCACACAGGACTCTCCTTGGGTCATGATTGCTCTGAACCTAGTGGCAAGGCCCTCCTTACACAGGGTGCATAAGAAATTCCTTTTGAAGATGTGAGTACATCCTGTGCAATGGGGACACTTGCTGACTGCTGAGGTCTCCACTTTGAAACAAAGCTTAGGTTTCTCTACACTTCTGTTGAGGAGACAGGCGGTATTGTCTAATGGACTGGGGCTCCCCAGGCACAGCATACATCCAACAGCTTTTACATCTTTTTTTGGCCATCTAGAAGTTAAGCTTTTGTTCTCAATTAGCTGTTTGACCCCTTATATAGTCAATGAAGCACCTTCAGAGGGAGTTTTTTGCATCCTAAGCTTAGTTTGGAAAGGCCTCTCTCCTCATTGACTGTAAGGTCTAGACAGCTGGCTTAGGACTAACACCTTTCTGAGACTGAATTTGAGTGAGATGAACGGCATTCAGAGCCAAATCCTCAATATTAGCATCACCATTAACTAAACATAATCTGTGAGCAACTTCTAACACTGCAGAGACTTTAGTCAGTGAGATTTTCCTACTGCCCGGTGCCCTGAGTTATGTTGTCACATGCTCAGATACAGCAGGGCAGCCCACTGGGTGAGAGCAGCATTACCACCCAAGGATTAGCTGTGTAAAAGCAGATGGCAGAGAGCTGTTAACCTTTTACTTTGGTAGGTATTAAGAAAGAGGGTAACTAGAATATTCCATTACTAAGGATGTATCAGGCAGCATTAGCAATGGATAATTTGAGGGGTTAAGAAGTCTGGCTTAAGGGAATTTCTTAAAAAAGTTAATCTTTTATAAAGATTGAAAGTTTCACAGGCACAAAGTGTGCCTCAGAGATATTTAGTTCTTTTAGCCTGTGATCTTGGAACACTTGCCAAAGGACAAACTAAATGTGAATTTGTATCATGCCTCCACATGTGTTTCACATATTTTACATGTGGCGTCTAAATGGCTCCTGTGACCTTAGTGTGCAGATCACACGTTTTTCACATATGCGTTGTGCAGTTCACATCTGTTTGAAACATTGTTTCTGACAGTAGAAATCATTATTCTTTTACAGCAGGCTCTAATAATTTAATTCAAGCAGCAGAACTTGAGAAGACGCAGAGTGTTTTCAGTTTTGGTTTAGATTTTGTGTTGAGTGCTAGCCATTATAATTGCATACCAGAGCAGAAATTCACAGCCCAGGCCAGAGGTTCCAATTAGGGTGATCAAGAATTTTTTGTCAACATGCTTTTTTTTTTTTAGCAGAGAATACACTGACTTGTCAAAGTTGTTGCTATTGCAGAAGGGTGACTGATCCAACTATCACTGTGTTCTGAAGGGGTTTTCTTGGTCTCTGGCTGAATTTCTGCTCAAAGCTAAGAATGCAGTGGTCCACAGGAGAGTACTCACACAGGGTTTGGGGAACTTGGGCTTGACTTTTTATTCTGTAAGATTTAGAGCACAGCTTGAACACATCTCTTCCATTAACCCTTGTGAGTGCCCTAATGTCTTGAGCTGTGCTGCAAATTTTTCTCTGACTCAGTAAATTATTTCTACAAACTGGTACATGTCCTTCAGAAGGAACTTGAAAACAGAAAAGGCTCTGACTGAATTTGCAGCTTCATTGTTAAGACAAAGATTTAGGAGTCTCTTGCTAATGCCCTTGTTGCACTGCATGTTTAATTATTAATACAAGCAGAATTTTTCCAGTGGAAGAGATTGAAATCAATCCATCCTGCTACTGTATGTACAAGGCTCTTACTAAACCTATCAGATATGTGGGTACAAGTGCTTAATCTGAATGAAACCAAACAAAAATTTTTTTCTTGCACATCACTTCTGAATAGCTGCAAAGTGAGAAGGTATGTCCTGTAAATGGCAATCCCAAATCATCTGCAAAAGAGGACACACCTTTCCAGGTGACTACTGCAAGCCTGCTAACATCATAGCCAGAGTGAGAGCTCAGAACACGGACTACCTGTTCACCTAACAAGTTAATGCACTGCTCAGTTTTTTTGCTCAATACCGGCAGTATATCAGGCAGACACATTTGGGCTAGCCCGTGGCCCGTTCTTTCACATCTACTGCACACACCACCATTCTGGTCTTTTCATTCCACCTGCTCTGTCCCATTTATTTCTACATGAGGTTCCTCAAAGAGTTCAGACAAACACCTGTCTCCTAGCTTATCATAAGTAGCTTGCTTTAAATTGCAAGATATTTTCAACCTCATGTTTTTCTTATTATAGAACCATAGAATCATAGAATAGTTAGGGTAGAAAATGGACCTTGAGATCATCTAGTTGCAACCCCAGTGTTACGGGCAGCGATACCTCACACTAAATATTATGGCTGATAAAATTTTTGTTTGGTTGATTGGTTGGTGGTTTGGTTTTGGTTGTTTTTTGTTTGTATGTTTGTGTGGCTTTTTTAATTTTATTTATTGTTTAACTGGTAAAAGATCACTCTTGTACTACAGGAAAAAAGTGCACTCCAGCCTGTAAAGCTGTGCCACAGTTGCAGATGCACAGCAACCATTCACCTATCACATTTGCAAAGAAATAGAAGCAGTTGAGATTTCTGCACTTAGAAACAAGTGCCTTGATATTAATAGAGAAGAGATTATGCTGTATTTGCATGTTACATGAGAGCATACATGTTTTGAGTCTGAGCAGGGTATAAATGACCCTTTGGACAGAGAACTAGTCAGTACTTGGAATTCAGAAGTTGAGCTTTCTATTTATTAGCACATCCAGTGCTAATGTTACTGAAAAATCTTTTTATTCTGTTTTTCAGTGTGAACAAAAGGAACATATAAAGATAAAGTGGTGTGGTCAAGACAGCAGAAGGTGAGTTTATCCTTGGCAGGACAGAACTCAGTGTACGGGCTCTATTTCTAGCTATGTGCTCTTTGTAAGTCATGCTAAGAGAAAAAGTCAGTTATTTTAGGTATTGTGACCTGGTGTTTTATATTTTCATGTAAGTGTTAGGTAGCCTTCTGAGTGAATACCTCTTATTTATGCATTGGTTTTTTGCTTTTTCCTTCCAAAACAATCATATCTTTCCCTGTGAGGGCAGAGGGTCCTAAATACAGTGGTTTAGCTAGTTGTGGAGGGAGGAGTCATGTAAAGGAAAGGTCATGAAGGAGGATCCCTGCTGCTAATTCACCCTACTTGGTGGCATATGTCTTCACAGCAGATTTATAGGGGTTGCAAGAAAGGGCTGCATTTGACAAAGGGACAGGGTCAAGGAAAAAATTATTAGATACTCCATCCCCAAGAGGGAACTGCTGTTGCATCACATAAGCTGCAATGACACATTTGAGTTTGGAGGGTGGAAGAGGAGTGTTTTCCATCTCTCAGTCACCACCTATTTCCTGCACACGGCCTGTTTAGTCAAGCTTTTCACAGAAGTGCAGGATTTGACTCAAAAAGAATTAAATTAAGCCAGAGAGAGGACCCTGAAAGCATAACATTAAGCATAAGAAGCTATGATTCTCCTTTCCTCTCCTTGATGTATACATGCAAAGCTCATTAATGTTAATGATAGTCTAGGAACAAATAAGCCATGTTGTACCACGGCTACTTTATCCCATAGGCAGAGCAGGAATGTGGCACCACTCACCCAACAAGTTACCTAACACAGAGTTGGCCTCATGTTGAAAGAGATTTGAAGCTGTAGGCAGTTAAATACATAGCCTGCCCCTTAGGACTGCCACCGTAAATAAGCATTCTAAAAGAATCTCAGTCTTTAATGAAGAGCAGCGGGAATTTTCAATCTGTAATCAGAAACAGCTCTCAAAATCCGGGATAGTGGAATGGTATGCATATTATTATTTGGTGCACAGAAAATACATTGTTTCTGAGCTATTCCTGCAAGTAAACTCAGTGTACTGTTAAAACCTCAGTGGATCCTGCAGTGTTTGTGATTCTCTGAGTATTAAAGGAATTAGAGAAAGACTTCTAAAGTAGTTAGAGGCACTACAGTGAGAAATGATTACCCACTTTAAAACCAGACGTACAACTAAAAAAAAAGAAAAGAAAGTGAGAACAGTAAAGTATCTATCTGCTATATCATTTCAGGCACACTTTGAGACTACATGTTCTTCTGTAAAGGATGATGGAGAAGTAAAAATATACTTCTCTAATCGTCTGCAAATTATAATAACAACTACGTTAATGAGACCTAAGGATATATCCCTGTTAATGAGATATCAGGATTCTCAGGAGTAAATGAAATTCCATGTTTGTGTAGTAAAATGTACTTAGGTCAGACCAGGAAGACATTACTAGTCAGAGAAAATAAAAATAGAAATTGTTGATAATCAAAACTATAATCTGTGAGGCTGATGTGTGGAAATGCTAAAACAACTGTAAAAATTTTAAATAAAATATCTGTGGTCCTCCGTAACGTTTTATAGATAAAAATATATACAAAACAACAGAAACTCAGGCCCAAAACTGCAAAAGTGAGGAAGTGAGACTTTTTTTTGTATTTAAAGAAATAAATATGAGGTAATGTAGGGACCTGTGACACATAAATACATGTGCTTTGAGATCATGTATAACTGTTTTTCTTAGTGTCTCCTCAACTTGTACAATTCTGTGGCCTACCCTTCAGTCCTATATAGTGGTTATTTTGTTATCTGTGGACTCAAGGCTTTGGGGAATACAGTTACTGTCTACTGGCATAATGCTCAACCCGTTGCAAAGAAATCTGTAAAGGAGGTATTGCCTAAGTCTTGTTACCATTTAATAATTTTGGTGAAACTCTTAGTAAGGCTTGAAATTTTAATCCGAATACCAGACTGGAATGAGAGAATCTGGAATATGTATTCCTAACAGATATCTACAGCCAGAAATGAGCCTCCTATTTCTGGGCACTGTTGAAAAAAGATGAGGAATATCTCAACATCTCAAACCACAAAAGTATTGCCCAAGATTCTTGCCCAAGATGTGTAAGTCTTAAATTTAAATTTTACCTGTGCATTTGAGCACCCTTTCTGGTTTACATGTATTTACTGAAGGGGTCAGCCACTATTCAGGAAAATCATTCAATATGGAACAGTATCAACAAATAATTTGGAGAATAACCTTCACTAAAAACACTTATGCTCTATTGAAGAAGGCTTCATCGTGAGAAAACAACATTGTATTTTCAGATCACTAGAGGCAGATGAGATATTTGAGTATGGTTATGGTTTAGGTCACTAGAGCACTGGAGTCATGAAAGAAGGGGAGACGAAGCAGAGAAGGGAATCAATGACTGCAAAGCCAAATCTTTGCCCTAGTCATTAAACTGGCTCAGAAATTAATTGTCTCAGAAAATTCACAGGATTTGATTTTGAACATGTTGCAAGCAACTCTTTAAACATTTCTGAAATATTTTGTTGATGTTTTCTCACCTAAAACTAGTCTTTCGGTCTAGGTAGAACTCGTAAACAGTTTTGGCTGTTCTGAAGATGAATTTTTTAAGCAAAGAAATAATTTGCCACAAAATATGTCTCAACTCCCAATTCTAGTTCAGTTATCGTAAGTAGTGCCAATATCATAAGTATGCTTTGACACACATAGCAACCTGTGGGGTCTTTCCTTAGATATCTTATTAGTTACAGGGACAGAATTTATTGTATTGCTAAAGAATTTTCCATCAGTCTTTAATTTCTTCTTCTATTAAATCTGGCAAAAAAGGAAGGCAGTGGAAATGTGCCTGCTCCTAAGAAATTTTAACGTGGTCAGGAATGTTCAATGATGGTGTCTTAGAAGTTTTCAGTTTCTTCAGCCAAAGGTAATCTCACTAAAAATTACACATACATGAAAAGAAAAAGATGTCATCAAATCACTTCCTTACAGTGATCAACAACATTCTGAAGTGGCATCTGCTCCAAAGCATCCACATATCTTTCTTCAATCAAGCTCAAATGACTTTCTTCTCACTAGCCTCCTTAGACTGTATCTTATTTCCAATTGTTTCTGTAGCAGTTTGTTCTGTTTCCCATCATCATCTCATATATTAGTCAGTATCCTTTGGCCCTGATCCCAAATCCAAGCCTTTTAACCTTCTTCATCTTTTTCAGAACAATTAATTTTAAGTCAAAGGAAATCAGCGCGTAACTGCTGGAAAATACATTTTAAAACCTGAGAAAATGGGTCAGCTTATATACCAAATGTTCTTGGACATATTGCTTATTTGAGTTACTTTTAGAAAAGTCTCTTGACAACATAAATCCCACGTGATGAGGCAGCTGCTATGCTCAGTAGTATGTTTCCATAAGAGCATACTATGTGGTTGTGTAATCCCAAATGTAAATTCATTTGTTCAAGTTAAGTCTGCCAAGACACCTTATTTTTTTCAACTTTTTAATTGCTCAATATGTCTGTGCTTTTTGTGCTTGAGAGGATAACACAGCTTTTTTTCTCATCCATTGATTTTGCCCTTATGTCGAAGTAGGTATCTACTAGCTACAGCTGCACTCTGGTATGCTTCCTGTGGGATGTTGCAGAAGCCAAGGTATACATCTGAGATCTGCCTTTACTAGACTTCCACATCTCAAGTTATTTAATTTGGGCATTATTACTACTTCGGTACAGTGCCTAACCAACAAACAGCATAAATAAAAGGCAACAAGCAGGAAAAGAAGAAAAACTCCAACTCCCTTATTTTTCAAATTATTGCTTAATGAAAATAAAGACTGAAGACTCGACAGGTCTGTGCTTTTAAATATTTTTCTCCTAACAATGCTAATAATATTTTCAATGACATGAATACTATTAATTTTTTTGCTGATTGCTTGTTACCTCCAGACTTCCCTTGACACAAAAGCAGCAAGCCTTTTTTGAAGCAGAGCACACTGAGTAGTTACTCATATTTAGAGATGCAACTGAAAGGCCTGTGTCAACACTAGTGTTATCTACTAAAGAGTATGCAAGGAAATTCATTTTGTGAACAGTTTGAACGGCATACATTTGACAAAGGGAATTATTTTCCTAGGTTTTATTTGCCCATGCACAAATTATGCCAAATCCTGGGCTCTGTAGAAAAAAAAATAATTGAAAAAGTAGGTCACAAAGTTTATGAGGTCGCAAATCTGTATGTCATAAGTAAAACCCAGTCCTGTCTTCTGTGATCAAAGAAGTCAATATGTGACACTGCTTAGACAAAGTATCACTCAATATGAGTCTTTTACCCCTGTTGGACCGTCAAAGATGTCTGATCTGTTTTTTTGTCCCCAGCCTAGAAGAATTAGCCTAAGAAACTGTTATACAGGCTACAAATGTTTTAGGCTTGGTTTCATCAGAAAAAAAAATTATCCTGATATCCTTCAACAGCTTGGACTACATTAACTAGTTGACCAAGCTGACTTTCCACTTGACCTCTTAGATTGGATGATGGAAATTTGTGCTTTTAGAGAATTGTGAAGTCTTCCTTGTCAGCGAGCAAAAGTGGGATGTTGTTCCATAGAACAAAGCATATATATGAGTGATTCGTGTTCAGCATTTGAAAGCTGTAATGAAGTAAAATCTTTTTGTATGTTCATCAAAGTTAACACTAAGAAGCTCTCTGATATCTTACATGGAGTTTCTAATTTGTAGCTACAACTAAGACAATTGCTGTTGAATACAACATTAGGGAAATTGGTTTCCTGTTTTGTAGAAACATTGGCAAGAATGTTTTGGGTAAAACTTGTTTATCTAGTGATGAACAAGATTTCCTGACAGAAGTCCTAGACATCTTTAAGGAAAATAAAAGGAATTTGTCTTAGGTATAATGTCTAAAATACAAAGCTTTTTGAAATCATAGGTTTTGATTTTTTATCTCTTCCAGATTTTTTTTTCCCTTACTCACTAACTATGGATAGTTTTATTATCTTCATAAAATCCAGTCTCATTTTAAATTTTGCTATAACCTTGAGCTGTGCATGCATAGTTTAGAAAAATGTTTTCCTCTCTCTATTTTGAATTAACAGCCTTTCAATATCCCTGAATGTCTCCTTTGTCTTGTGCTTTGAGGCAGAAACAATAAAAATACTGAGTGTATCCTCTGTACCATTCACTCACTACTTTATAGATCTCTGCTTTGTTCATTCCCAATTGTTTTCTTGCTGAAGTTTCAGTCTTTCAATTTTTTCTTTAGGTTAGAGTTTTCAAGAAGCACCAAAATTTTAAAATCAAAATGGAAAGACAAAATTAGTGTAGAAAATAAGAATATAAAATATCTTCTTATATATGACATCTATTTGATTAGGAAACAGGTGAATCAAAAGAAATGCCTTACATATTATTTATAATTCAGTGATTGTAAATCTGCTCATTTTAAAAAAAGAAAAAAGCTTTCAAATAATTCAGTGAGTAGTAAATGCAAAATAAAGACCTGTATTTTACAAAGGTCTATAATTGATTTTGTTTCTTCCTAATTGCTTTGTATTTGTGCAGCTAGAGATAGTAGATAGTTCTGCAGCGAATAGGAAGCAGCTGATGAGTTTTAAAGATGTCATAAGAAAATAGAACACATTTTTTCCCTCATTGAATTACTCTTACCCTCACCATTTCAATTGCTTTTAATAAATAGCGTAAATAACATAAAAAGGAAAGTATTTATGATTTACTAATTTAACTCTTATCTGGTTTAGCTGTTCTTGCAAAACAGAATTTTATTCTCACTGCTGTCTCTTTAATTTTATCACAAGGAAATTTCATGTTTAGCCAGCCCTGATGTGAATTGTGTTAACTGATGTCAATGTAAAGGGAAATCTGGCTTACTCTCTACGGCCCTCTACAGAGAAATGAACCAACATTTATGTATTATAAACAGCTTAACAGCATCTTTCACTTAATCTAAAACTTTTCAGTTGCAATGCCATCTTTTAGCTTTTATTTTAATTTTCTGCAGTACCCAATGGTACAATGGGTAAAATGATAACAAACTAAAGACTAGGATGAAATTCCTTCAAGAAAACTTTTGAAGCATTTCAATCAGAGCACTACAGGCAAGTTGTTGAGATACAGCTAGTCCATTTCACTCGATTCATGTTGCTTATAGATGTTGATACACTGTGAAAGAATAGGAAATATGAGCAAACCATTTGGTGTATCATTTGCCACTGGTTAACAGAAATGTTAGACATTGGGGTATCCCAGAGAAAAAGACTTTTAAGACAGCTATCACAATTTTTTTAGTGAATGATTTCAGTAGGTTTTCATGAAAAGGAAGCTAAAATTTATCAAAATAATTCACATGCATAAATACTGCCTATTATTTACAGCTGAGCAGATGGAAATACTTGAGATGTTCTCCAGCTTGTTGCTTTGATGCTGTGTAAGTGCCAAACACAAGACAGAGTACCTCTGAACAGCATATCAGGTTTGTATTCTTTTCTGTTGAATGGCATTGCATGGAAGTAAGTGTGGGCAACATGGGAGATATAACAGTTTGCTATTTTATATGACAGCTTTGTTAGATTTCTGGCTTATGAGAGAGGTGGGCAATGCATGGTCAAACTAGAAATCATTTGACAAGTGCTGAAGTGGGACTGGGGATACGAAGGGGTCCAAAATGAGCAGTCATTACAACTGTGTACGTAGGGTCACCAGCAGCTAAAGTCTGGGTAGTAGCTATAAACTCTACATAAAATCAAGAGCTGCCTTATGCCATATTTACTAATCTGTTTTGTAATGATTAAATCGCTATAATAAGATGCATGAAATTAAGAATAAAACCTATAAACTAGATAACAAAAAGTCACCCCACCACTGGCCACCTTAGCAGTTGCATGTTGACAGAGCTCAAAGGCAAGAACAAAGAAGACAAATGAAGATGTGTGCAACTACTATCAGCATTGCTGGTCCTCTGTCAGATTCACTTACAACATAATTTATGAAAAAGAGGAAGAAAAATATACAACGGACTATATTAGGCAAACGGGTGGAAAACATATTGAATACTGACATTCATTTATTTATTATGTAACACAGGTGAGGCAGTTTGCTGATTAACACCCATCTAGATATTTCTTGATTTGTACAGTAACTGCTTATAAACGATTAATAATGTGTAACTGCATCTGTCCTGATTATTAGAGGGCCACTTTTGTCAAGATAGCAATGTTTTATTCCTAAAAAGAGGAACATAAACCAAAACTTTCAAAAAACCACAATGAATTGGAAAAATCTGTGTGAGTAGCACCAGACAAGTACTAAAAAAAGAAGAAATCAAACCACAACATAGATTTTTTTTTTTTAGTAAAAATAAAGACCCTTAGTTTCATTCACTTTAAAGAAACTCTCGTATATGAAGAAGTCTTTCAACAGCAGTAACCATAGCATAAGTATTCACACAGCTATCTGGAAAAAAAAGTGCAGCTACAAGAAATTTTTACTCCAGATTTATTTCTCACATTTCATCAATGCAGGGTAGAAGAAAACTTTGTGGTCTGCATGACAATTGTGTTAGACACATTCCATATATGTATACACAGTCACATGAATGTAAACTTTTATTGCAAAATATTCCATCCATCTCCATGAATTCTCATTGGCACTGAGAATGCTCTGCAATTTACTGGAGTTAATTAGCCACTGACCAGAAGTCCTTATTCGCAATCCATTTTCTTATTTATGGATTTTTCTGTTATTTCATCACAAGATACAATCACTTAACCTTATTCTATCTATTGTTATTTATTCATACTTAGTGTTCTCTTTGTCCGCCTTGTAACCTAGGGTATGTCCAGTTACATATGCTTGTCTGGAAATCATCTGCACAAGACCTATAGCTGAGAAGGGATTTAGGGAAATTATGTCAGGTGTTGTTCTTGCCATCTTGCCGACATCTGATTATTCCAAGATGATCTTTAGGAATGTTGTCACTATAACTACCAACATCATTTAAGGTTGTCTTGGAAACCTTTTCTGTCTGGAGATCAGTTGATTAAAGGATTTCTGCATTATTTTTGCTGTTGATTCATAGAGTGGATAATTGGGATTTGGTTTCTTTAGTGGAAGCTTTTTGCTATTGTTATTGCACAGTACAAAGGTAAGAGCCTTGCATTAAAGGCAGTCAAAGTAAAAGGCAACCTCTCCAAATGAGAAACATGTAGTGAGGATAAAGCATGCTTGCAAATCTGAAGTTAGTCTCTTGTAAACACTGGATTTTGGTTTTAAGTTGGGGCAGGGGAAAGAAATTAAAACAAAAAAGGAATCTGATTGTCTTAGCATTTTATTAGGGAATTGGGAAGTCAAAGATGACCAGCGGAAAAAAAAAAAAACAAAACAAACTATTCTGGATTATATTCCAGCTGTCATGGAAGATAATGACAATTGTCACCTGAGGCTTCTGGTCATGTTGGTGCAAAGAAGTAGTGTGGAGTGATTAGCAAAAATATAATCAGTTCAAATTTGTCAAGAACAAAAAAATGCAGACTAACATGGTCTCATTCTACAGCAAAATAGCATCTTCTATTGACATGTGGAAAACTGCATATTTTTCACTTGGACTTCAGCAAAGTGTTTGACACTGTTTCTCACAGCATTCTCCTGCACAAATTGGCAAGATAGATTGGAAGGGTAGTCTGCAAGAAGGGTAGAAAATTAGTTAACTTTTGCACTAGTTAACTCTTGAAACTAGTTAACTTGTTGCACTCAGAGAGTGGTAACCAATGGTTTTCACTCAGGCTGGCAGCCTGTAACAAATAGAGTGCTCTGGGGATTGATGCTGGGCCCCAAGATGTTCAACATCTTCAGAAACTACCTGGATGATGGGATTGGAAGTACCCTCACCAACTCTGCAGATAACACCAAACTGGAGATGAGGTAAACACATCAGAAGGGAGAGCCATCTTAGAGAAAGACCTGGACAGGGTGGAAGAGTGGTCAAGATAGATAGAACAATATGAAATTTAATAAAGACAAGTGTTAAGTTCCACACCTGGGACAGAATAGCCAAAATAACCAGTACAGTCTGTGTGTGGCTGGGGAGCAGCCTTGTTGAAAGGGACCTGGGGCTTCTGGTGGACAACTACAGTCTGAATATGGGTCAGCAGTGCACTGTGGCAACAACAAAGGCAAGTCACATCCTGGGCTGCATCTGCAGGGGCATTACTGGGAGAGACAGAGACATGATCATCCCACTCTGTTCACTGCTAATCAAGCCATGCCTGGAACACTGTGTCCAGTTCTGGTGCCCAAAATTCAAGAAAGATGCAGGTAAGGAAAGTACCCAAAAGATGGCCACAGGGATGATTAAAGGAAAGGAAAACCTGCCTTATGCAGAAAGAGGGAAGGAGTTAGGTCTTTGCACCCTGGAGAAGGCTCAGGGGGACCTCATCACAGTATTCCAGTACTTAAAGGGAAGCTACAAAGAAGACAGAGGCTCTCTCTTCACAAGAAGCCACACGGAAAAGACAAGGGGCAAAGGGTACAAGTTGCACAGGGAGATGTTTTACCTCAACATAAGAAAAATTTTTTATAGTAAGAAAAATTATTCATTGGAATAACCTCCCCAAGGGATGTGATAGAGTCCCCATCACTGTAGGTTTTCAAGACATGACTGGACAGGGTGCTAGATAATGTCATCTAGGCTCCCCTTCCCAGAAAGGTTGGACCAGCTGATCATTCATGGTCCCTTTCAGTCTGGACTGGTCTATGATTCTGTGGTTCTATGAGTTACCTCTTCTGCTTCAGTAACGCAAACTCAGACGGAGCCTCGCTACTGAGAGGAAGGAATTGCCTGCTTGTCCATGGCTTGAGCTCTGAACAGCACTGCTCTGAAATCACAAAAAAGGAAGTTTCTGGAGAGCTTGTCAATACGCAGGACATAGCTTTGGATTCTGTTCTTTCAGTATCCATATTGCAGAGATGGGTTCATAGTACTGACTAGCATTTTCTTAGACTGAGACAGATCAACGTGTCTGATTTCCATGAAACAGCAAGTTTACCCAACCAGCTGGGGTATCTGTCTGGTGAATGAAGAAGTGGTAACAGACGAAGAAAGCTGTTTTTAGTTAGAATGAATGCCACAATAATGGATTTATGTCTTCCGAACAACTGCACCTCCTTATTTCTGATAACATTCATTATAGAAGAAAATGACTCTATTGGGGAATGCTGGCCTTTTACAGTCCATCTTCCCATATCACTAGCCTCACATTTAGTTTGATAAAGGCATGCAATGACACAACTTTATGTAATCAGATTTCATTGGTGTTTAGGCAAGAAAAATTAACCAAGCTGACCAAATAATTTTGTGGCTTAATAGCATGAAAACTAACACAAAGCACAGGGAAAGAAAGCGCAACTGTCTCTCTCGTCTTGAATTACAGGATTCCAATGCTGTTTTAAGACTCATCAGTCAAAGAGTATTCAGCCTCAAAGAGTTTTTTATTTTTCCAGCATGAATGAATTTCCCAGCTGGTGTCTTTGTTAATTTTTTAAGAAAAAAAAAAAAAAAGCTATAAATTTCTTGCCACTTGGCTCAGTAAAAGCTGTATTATCTTTGCCAGTAATAGGCCACAGATCTTCTGCTAACTCTACCTTGTACTAACTATGAAAGAGCCTACTCCTGGCCTATTAGGCTTGTTATCAGCTTCTTCTGAGACCCCACTGTGAAACAGAGCTTCGTACCAGCTGTCTCCTGGTGTTAACACATGGGATAACAGCTAAGGCCTTGAAAATATGGGTGCAGATTGAATACAGAGGCCCAGAGCTATAAACACCTTAGTGGTGGTGAGCCACTGGCCATTGGAGAACCTGAGAAAAGACTGCTTTGAGCATGGTGGAGAAGAAAGTAACACCCTCCATTGTGACACAGTAGCCAGTTCAAGGCACCAGTTCAATTGGTGGCCAAAGTCTGTGGACTGTCTGCAAACTCTAATATTAAAGGGCAAGATCTCAAATACGGAGGGATCATGGTGATGTTGATTGCTGTCACAGAGCAGCTGTAGGGTGGGTGGATTTGCAAGCACAGCCTGGTCCCTCTGCTTGCCCCAGAGACCCCAGCCCCCGCTCTCCACCTCAGGGAGCTCTTCCCTGTGTTTCCAAGAACCCACCATCTCCCAGATCACTCTCCTCCTCCCTGCCTGCCTCTTACTCAGCTGCAACTGTACAGGAGCCTTTCCCACTGACCACTCACGGAGCTCCACAGCCAGTATGTCTAGATGGTGTGTGTGTGCTTGTATGCATGAGCATGTGCTTTTTCCCCTCCAGGTTCTGCAGTTTTATCCTCCTCAATGCCCTGACTTCTCAGGGAAGACCTCCTGCACATAAACTCAATTTGGCTAGTCACTATTTTTAGCAAAAGAATATATGAGAAGAAAATAAAAATGAGGTGATTCATTTGCAATTTATATAGTGAGAAATTCTTTGCTAAAACTTTAGGAACTCATCCTGTCAGCTATTCAAAGCTTTTTCTGATTTTTCTGAGGCTCCTCTCACCTGTATTAAATTTACTGGATATTGAATCAGCCCCTTTGTTATCAAGGAGTCATATGAAATAGAAATCATCAGGTTCAAAACTTTCCTTAGCAGCTGCTGTGATCATTACTGCAACAGAGAAAAAAAGAGGTCCTGGTCAGCTAAAACCCAAATAATTGCTTTGCATGCAGAGTGGATGTGGTTTGGAACACACTCCTAAGACTGAGGCTCCAAGCGCAATGTCCACACCTGGACTTTTCTCTTTTCTTGTTCAGATAACTTCTGAAGCGATTAATGTAATGCTGGAGTTTCATTTGCTTATAACACAAAGCTAGTTTGTAAGGGCCCCACTGATGGGTAGACAGTGTAGAAAAAAACACCTTGGTTTATAGAGAAACTCATAGTAGATTTGATAAAAATTGCAATCTTTTTTATGGTCATCGCCACAGACAACTAACTTAGAACAAAGAAAAGTAGACCTCTACTTAAAAGTAGACTCATAACTATTCCACTTTAGGACATTAGCTTATAAATATTTTATTTCAGCTGTGCTCTGAAAAGTATCATTGTCATGGGTATGATATAGTCTCTACTATAATTAATGTATACTCACAGTATAGAATTGTCAATAAAATATGGTGTAATTGCTCAAATATCTGTCAGTGATTGTTCATCGTGCCCATATGATGATATGCAGTGATAATATCAAAACACTGGAATCTATTGTCAGATCTATAGTCAGTCTTATAAACAACCATTACAGTCATGTCAATTACATGAGATAAGATACAGATATTAGGGCACATATTTTGGAGGGGGGGGCTGAAAATGGAATTATTCCACCTCATGTCATCTGTGAAGAGACAGTAATATCTCTTATAACAGCTGAAGAATCAGAAGTCCCTGATTGCTAGATGCTGAAATATTCCCCAGTGACAATTCTTTTTGAAATAATAAGAGACAGAAGTGCCACTTCCAATTCTGTGCTGTCACCTTGTAAGGCCGAAAATCCTGTGGGTACCATAACACTTCCATTTTCCCAAGAATTTCTCTAAACTTGCGAGATGTCTCCTTTTGCAAGGTGATAGGATTTTGTCTTTGGTTCCAGACAGGCAGGGATTTCTTCTTTCCTGCTTTTCAGCTCTGCATTTTGAGGAGAAAATTAAAACAAACAAACAAACAATAAATTGCAAAATTATTAGCATGACATATTTGGGGTATCAGCTCTTTTGGTGTCCCGCAGTATTGAAAGGCAATGTGATAATCCCAGATGACACAATATAGTAATGACCTCTAAATTGTAATGTGTTGCTGAAGATAATGTAATAAACATGTTTTGTAAATAAAACATACACACACACACCCCCCATTTGTTACATTTGTAACACAGATACATACATATATATAATATATAATATATAATAAACCCTGCTGCCTCTATGCTGTTAGAAATTAGAGAATTAATTTGATTCCAATTTCTTGCCTCCTGT
>JANHGB010006661.1:0-13833 GCA_026283785.1 Coracopsis vasa
GCCTGCGGTGGGCTGCGGGCCGGCCCCGCCCGCGAGTGGCCGCCGTGCGCGCTGCCACAGCCATCTTAAGGAGGCTGAGGCGTGTGGGATCGCGCCTCGTCGCCTGGGCTGTGCGCCAGCCCCTCGCTGCCGGAGCGGGGCAGGGCAGGGTCCGCACAGGGCCGGGTCCTGGGGACAGGGCTGAGGGCGGCCGCGTCCCCTCAGCCGGCCCGCTGCGCTGGGGCTGCCCCTGTGGTCCCGGCAGCTCTCGCATTGCGTTCGGAGATCTGCCCGACCCGGCTTCTGCCGAGACCACGCTGATAGACTTGCCTTCTGTTGCACTCCGGCCGCAGATTTTTATTATTATTATTGTTATTATTATTGTTACTAGTTCAGTAAGGCACACAAAATGCTGGGAGAGGTACGGGGACTGCGGGTAAAAAGGTATAACTGCAGGGCCTGGCCTCAAAAAGAGGTGCATTGAAATGAAAGCTTTTTCCTTTTCGAAGCAGTGAAGTCGAGACCGCTGGCATTGGTGACCCACATCACACAACTGCAGCGCGTGTTCCCTTACCAGTTAAAAGAGCAGATGCCCTTAGACCAGGCTGTTAAAGAGTCTGGTTTGTTACCTATGAAATACAGAGATTTTAGATGGCGCTTGGTTGGAAAGTAACAAGTGTGTGTCTGCAGCAGTTGTATGCGCAGATCTGTGTCTCAGGTGCGCTTAAATCGACACGTGTGAGAGTGACGCTCTTCGGAATGGAGGGAGCAAGGCAAAGAGCTGTGCTGCAGTGCCTTTTCTTTGTGCCAGCAAATACATTTGCTTTCATTCCGTTTGTATGGGGTTTGTACTGGTTTCTAAGTATGCAGTGTAGAAAACTGCTGTTAATGCTGTCTCAGTGCAGTCCAGAGAGGTAATACTGGGACTTTATGGTTGCAGCAGGCAGTGTAGCTGAAATAGAAGCTACAGGATTAAAAACAAACAAAAAAATTTAATCACGAAGTAAATATCAAAAATCTACCCTTTCATGCATATCATACAGACAGCACCATGAAATCTCATGGCTGTCAATAAGTCTGAAAGATTTACACTACCATCAGTCACCTTTTAAGAAAAACTCAGCTTACACCATTCTGTGTACAGCATGTTCTAAAGTTCTCGTTTATGGGAAGGCAATTCTATTTCTTCCTCACACTAGATCTTTCTCTTCATGATGGAAAAATGCCCAGGTTTTGAATTAATTGATGTTTTAAAGCCTTCAACAAAGGCGCAGCTGGCATTTCATGAGATTATTTTCTTAATGTTTGACATTTTATCTAGTTCCTTCCTGAAGTTTTCTTTCCTGTGTAATTAGTTAGGACAAATTATGATTTTTGTGGTATAAACTTGCATTCAAAGTTCGACAGAGTGCTGTGTGCTAATCACACCAGTTATAAAGAAAATAAAAGCATGTGGAAGCTGAAAGTCCTTAGTACGTTATTGGAAGTGCAGAGCGACTTTGTCAGTTTGGCTGTATTTGGAGAAATGTGCAACCCTGACCTTGATACAGGTGAATTTTTAAGAGCAGTCATACAGTAACATGAAAATCACCTTAATATTTACCTTTTTTGATTAACGGGCTTCTGTTGAACGAGTTACTACTATAAACAAGCTTGAAAGGTGGAGCTTAATACACAGATATTCAAAGAAATTTAGGGGTTTTATGTGTAAAATGTTCAATGAATTGTAGCCCTTGCTTGTTAGCCTAGAAATCAAACAAGGTAATTAATGAAATTATGGATTAATATGATATTGAATAGGAAGTATACTTAGTTATGGGTTTGGGGGTTTTGTTGTGTTTTTTTAAACAGTGTTTAGATAAGTATTGGAAGGAAGAGGGAATACCTTTTATTGTAGGCCATTACTTTTTTTAGACCTTTTGGTGTGCCTTTTTGGTCTTGGAACCTCTTCCTCTTGGGTTTTGGATTGGTTTTTTACGTGTTTAGGTTTTAACCTCTTCCACTGGTATGTATAGAAACCATCACAGCAGCCTCAGCCTTTGGGCATGCAAACTTTTAGACAAAGAAAACCCCCTGCTTGTTAGGATTCATCTTGGAACAAAAGCAACATTGTGTGGCTGAGCAATATATGGGACCTCTTAGGCCAACACTGATGGGTTCAAAGCTCAAACTGGAAAACCTCATTAATGTTGTATGAAACAGCATGTAATAAATGCCAACCTGAAAGATAACTGATTTTCTTTTTAACTTTTCTAAATTTGGTGTGCAGAAGGCTTGCATTGACATTATCATATGTGTCTGTACATACATATATGTACACACATGCTCTAAAACATAAATGAAATGTTGATGACAGAACAAACATCAGTTGTTGTCATAGCAAAAAGCCAAAATGTGGTTATGGACATTTTCCTTTTTTGTTTAGAAAGGTTCCTTTATATTGGAATCTGTAGAAAGCTAATATATATTTCTGTTATGAAATGACGTTATAATGCATAGATGTAATTGGTGCTTTAACTTCCAAGTGTGAAGACACTCCAGCTCTAATGACCTGGACTTGAAGGAGCTAGGACTGGTCATATATATTGCAGCTGAATTAAAAGGAGCACTTGTTCTTGCCTGAGGTAACTGGAAAAACAAATAATTAGTGTGTTAGAATTTGAGTAGTAATACAAAAGGTGCTAAAAATGAGCTTGAAATTAGTTTAAGTTTTTTTGACCTAGTAAGATATTTTAGCATCCCCAATATTGAAAAAAATTAGAAAGATCAACTTGTATTCTTAAGGTTTAAATTTCATAAGTGGAATACAGTATGCAACTTTTAAAATAAAGTATTCTTGAGACATTTTTGTGATTTTTGTTTTTCCTATCTTTACTTTCCAATTGACCAGAAATGTGCTGAAACAGACCCTACAGAAGGAGACTAGAGATACAAGGTAAGTGCTGTATCTTACACTAAAACTTTCTAGTTACAGTGTGTTTTTATAAAGCCGTTACTTATAGTGAGCAGTCTCACTTTAAATTGTGCTGGGTTTATAATCCTGTTAAAATGGAAGGTTTTCCAGAAGATATGTTCTCATACAAACAGGAATTTGGATATCTGTACTACCTGTGTTACATAACCTAAGAGTAAGTTATTGTGATGTTTCTGGTTTGCCATTTGATACAAGTTGGTTTTAATCACCTCTTAGAATTTTGGCTTATTAGTCTTATGTTGATTAAATTATATTTTCTCTTTTTTAAAGGACTGTAATGCTTGCAAACCTTTACAAATTATGTTAGATTTTTTCTCAATGTTAATGGTTTTTGTATTGATAGGTAAAACTTTGGCCTATGTAGCATTTTGTTGATTTTTGATTCAGGCTAGTACCAGCATAGCACCAGAGCATGTCACAGCACTTCCAAAGTGCACCAGACCCAATGTGTTTTCATTAAATAAATCCAGGTATAATGAGGAGAGGAAACTTCCTTCTTGAAGGGAGTAATGAAGAATGTTGAATGGCTGCTGATAGAATTCTGTTTCAGTAGGTATTAGGAAGGGACTCAAGCCCCTTAGTAAAATAAGCGATTTGGGTTATGTCAACTAAAACATTCTCATTTCTGGAACTGTGTGCCTCTCATGTTCAGCTGGTACCTAAGTGGTGAAAATTGTAATCCTACCACCTCCCTCATCATCTTTTGTATGGGGAAAAAGGGCTTTGTTGGGGTGAAGGGATTGCTTTATTTCCGAATAACCAAGATAGAGCATCAAGCTTAAAGCCTCCTTGATAATTTCTAGTGAGGCTCCTCTAAGATGAACTAGAGAATTGGCTCCACCTCTACAGAAAAAAAAAGACAGTGCACACAACTTCCATGGCTAACTGCACCAGAGAATGGAGAAACAGCAAGATGTACAAAACTTCCTGGATAGCCACAGAAGGTGGGATATATCTGGAGCATTGATGTATTCCAGCAAAGCCCAGAACTTTAAGGATAGGCAAAAAATTAGCAGCTGGAAACACTTAAAGACAGGGGAGCTTCCTTTAACCTGAAGGTAAAGTGGGCTTTAGGATTGCATTCAGGCTATGTAAAGAAGGGCCGGTTTGATTAGACTTGGCGAACCAGTTCATTTCATGTCCCTGCTTAGTAAATCTGCAGCCTTTGTTTCTTGCTGTGAATATAGCTGTTACTTTTTTAGCAGCATGCCTAAAAAAAAGAGATCAACAACTGAAATTAAGCCTGTTCACACTCGACAGCCATGAATGTTTCATGTTTGCTTCTTTAAATGAAATTATTCTGTGCTGTGTTGAGCACAGGGGGAACCAATATTGCTGCCCTTGTTTCTTCAGCGTTTTTATCACCTGAAGTTCAAGAGCCTAAATTGCATTATATTAATTATGGAATAAAACTTTTTCAAACTTTTGATCTACGTTAAAGATTGACAGCTGCTGTAAAACTACTCTTTGGGGTTGTTGAGGCTTTGTTGGAGCCACAGCCACAAAAATCTTCCATATCCTGAAACTCCAAAGCAAATGCACATTACAGAATTTATTAAAGTGTTCGGATTACTGTTATTAAATCCAGATGTTAATGTAACGGGTTTGCACTTTTGCAATAAACTTAATCTCTGTGATTGTTGACTCAGTAGACAGTATTTTAAGGTTTCATGTTTGGGTATTTGGCTAAAGCCATTAATTAAATGTTTGAAAACTGGCTTAAACCTGGGCATGAGGCCAAAAGCAGCAAAGTGAGAGAGAAGTCATGGTTGAGCTCATTTTTGATCTTCACATTGACTAGTGAAATACAAATGAACAAAAACGCTAAAAATAAAGACAAAACCCACTGGTTTTCTACCCTTCTCCAACTGTGAATTTATGAGATAATAGGCCCAAATTTATATCCCTGAAAAGCATGAACAATTACATTTTTATTTCCACTTTTTGTTTCTAATGTCAGAAGTCTGTTGGAACACTGGGGAACAGTTTGTTGAAAACTTGATTACAAACTCTAGAGACATGAAAATTAGTTTGCCAGTAATTCTTTATTAGAAATGTAAAAGAAGTAGCTCATAAAAATTTCGCAGAGAAACTTGTTAATAAAATTCAAGTTAGCATTTTCCAGTAAAGTCCAATTAATACCCATAAATGGTTCTTGTATATCATGAAGTGGTAAGTTTCTAAGTATTTCCTATACAAAAAGCAAAATAAAATGGAAGAAGCATAGAATGTGAGCTACTGCCATTCTCTGTAATTGCAGTGCTGGCTCAATTCCTAATTTTGTTCCCCTTTTTTGAAAATGAAAATGTATTGTTTGGTAAAGTTGTCATCCAGAGAAGCTTTAAGCATGCATTTATGAGACTAACTGGGTTGCAGAAAGTGGAACACATGCTTAAAGCTTTTCAGGATTTAGAACCATGTGTTAGTAAAGCTTCAGGAAAGTAATAGTTGTGACTTAACATAAGCAAAGAAATCTGTGTATGAATGTCACTTTTACATTGACAGATTTTCAGTGTAAATTGTGAGTTATGGTTTTAGTAAGTGTTTACACTTAAATGTTATGCGAGAGAACACATGATGTCACCATTACCTCATTTTGTGTTTTAAACCATTGTGTAAGTTGTACGTGCTACCAGTATTTCGTATGTTGTGAATGAGCCATCTTCCTCAGCACGTTTTGTTCTTGGATGTAAGTGCCTTTTGGAAGTGTGAAAGCAAAGGAGTGTGTTTGTGCTTCTGTAATCTCTCCTTGGTGGTAATTGAGCAGACAAGGGCCTCGGAATGTGGGTTCTTCGAAAGTGAATCTTGCTGAATATACTGAGATCACTATACAGAAATAAATGGGATCTTTATGTTCATTGGAGTTGATGTGAGGTGTTCCCTTTTTGTATTATTTTAGGAGGTTTTGAATGGACTAATAAATCTCTCAAATATTTTGGAGCGTTCGTTTTTTCATTGTTACTGTTACTTGGTACATTAATTTTTTAGGATTTTCTCTTTTAAAAATACCATCTAAAAAAAAAAATCTTTCAGTGGAAAATACAACTCAAGACAGGTAACCAAAGGAAATGCCTTAGCGTTTTGCTAATGATTTTCAATGTGTAAGCTGTACTTTTTGTGCAGCTGTATTCTTTATAAATATACTTAGTATATTTATATATATAATCATATGTATATAAATACAGCTAGTATATTTATAAGGGGTTTGTTAAAGCCTTGTGAACTATCTGAATTAGGAAAGAATTTTTAAAATCTTAAGTCAGCTCTTGACACCATTTAATAGTGATGTGTCAGATTTCCTGTTAATTCAGATCAATGAAATACTGGGTTTGGATGGCAGTATGCTTGTTCACACGTTTTCCTCTCATGGTTATGGTTGTGCTTGCTTTGCATCCAACTGGAGGAAATAAATGGATGTACATTTCTTTAGTAGAAATATTCTGAACACAGATAAATTCAGACTCTCATTGACTGAGTGTTACTGTGCAGCAGCATGACATTGAATGCAGAATTGTCAATGAAGAGGTGTGTTTGCACATCAGTTCTCTTTAAGTTCTTCACTGTTATAAAGTTCGGGGTGGGGCTTAAGTAAAATTGCAGAATTGAATGCTTGTACTTCAGAGGAGTAAATGAGCTTGTGCTGATTAATATGTCTTTGCAAACCTCGACCTTTTTTCTGGTAAGAAATCCAAAACTTAAATATACTGCAAGCATGGAAGTGCTAATATTATCTGCTATCCCTGAATGCTGAGGAATTGCTCCAAAAGCAAAGGGTGGTCAGTTAACAGGTTGTTTGTTTGGGACTTGTAGTTATTTCTTTAAAAATTTCCAGTATTTCTGTAGTTTGGCTTATACTGTTTAGGTAAATATTGAGAGTAATCACATCATCATCATAAAACTGTGTGTGAAGCTACAGGAGTGACTGAGAACCTCACCATTTTCTAATTAATGTATTCAACACTGTATTTTGATTTGGAGTTTCTCAAAAGCAGAAAGATTTTAATACCTGGTTTAGAAGGGAAGAACTAACCCACTGTGTTTCCAGTAAACAATTCCAAAGTTATACAGTCATATGGGTTATTTACAGTAATGTTTGTTTATGTTAATATCAAACAATACAGCAGCACTCACATAGTTGTGATTGGTGTAAGATAAAGGGTTTTAAATGCTATCAGTTTCTGCAAAATGTGAACCGTCTTTATGATTATAGGAATTGTAAATCTTCAGCATGAATTGAGCTTTAAATAATTCAGTCTACATCTGTAGACAATTTCAACCACCTTTCTTTGCTTTTGTTAATAACACAGTAGAACTGGTGATTTTTTCTGGAATCAGATCAGCATGGTGAGGCAAACTGTTCTAGCTGTGATAGACCCATTTTGAGTGGTTAATGGCTCCCTCTTTCTTCTGCCAGATGTTCCACCCTTCCTCTGTTCTGCCAGTTTTACCATTTGACTGCTCTTTGACCAGGTCCTGTAAAATCTGCCTGATTTTTAAAAACCTGTCAAGCAGCACTGGGAAATCAGAAAGGTGGAGTCTCTGGGAAAGGTTGAAATGCAGATAGTAACAACCTGCTTGAGCCAATTGTTCATCTTTCTCTACCCTGAGAAAGTTCTAAGCAGGAACAAAGGTGAGCGATAGGGAGACAAACTAGAAATCTGAAACAGGGTGAATAAAATACAAGAAGGTACTTCCCCTTTCTGCAGACTAAACCAGATTGACAGTTGACAGAAGGCTGTGTTGCACATAGGTAGAGTTATAAATCCACTGTTTCTCGAATACTTGAGGCCAGTAACAGGGCCAGAAGGTAGTCCAAATGATAGAATTCAGTAGCATCTCTTTATCTGTCTGTAGGTAGGTTTTTGAAAGCCTAAACCAAGCCTTGTGCTGGCTGGCTGAGGAATGTGGTTGAGAGAAGAAAGATTAAGAACGGATGGTATACAGAGCATTTTTGAGAGGTAAGGTGGAAGCTGAGATGAGAGGTGTTTCAGTGATAAATGGAGCTTAAAAAAATAGAGCATTCAGGAAGAGGAATCAAGAAGGAAAGCAAGTAGTGAAATGATAAGACCTGATGTCAGAAAAGAAATAATGAAAATAAGCCAAGAGCAAAAGAGAAACCTGGGCTGTACTATTTCTGTCTGACCAGGTAATGTTTAATGCATATCTTGTTTTCATCGCATTATTATTAGTTTTCCAACAGGGTTGCTAATAAAACTTCGTAGTATTTTGTTGGTATTTGTTTTTGTGGTGGGGTTTTTTTGGTTTGTTGTGGGTTTTCTGTAGGGTTTTTTTGTTTCAGTTTTTTTTTCCTAAAAAATCTATTTTATGCTCTTCAAAAAAAAAAAAAAAAAAGCATCTTTGTGGACAGAGCAATATTGCTTCAAATTTTCAGCCTTTTTTTTACTGATTTATTCATGGTTAAATACATCGCGTGTTAGTAAATGTGTCTAACATAAGTGTTTTGAAACATACTTAACCCCAAGAAATTATGTTTGACTGTTAAATGATGGCAGTGTCTTACATATTGGAAGGAATACAAAAGCAGGTGTGTTTTCTGTTATGCTGCTTAAGACCAAAAATGCCTAGTACATAAATAAAATTATTATGTCGGAGAGAAATCATGGCTTGAAGTGGTTTTAGGCTCGTGAGTTTGTAAATTGACTGTTACTCTTGTCTTGATGTGTTTATGAAATGTTCAATAAGAGCTTTTCCATTAGCATTGTGCAGAAGAATATTAGGAAAATACATTAAAAAATATTTCAGCCTGTATTTTAAGGATTCTTTTGGCTTACTGAAGCTCATGAAGTTTACTCCACATTTGAAGTACATTTTCAGCTGAGGAAAGGGAGCTATTCAGCCACATAACTTACTGAAACATGATAAAGGTGATACACTTTGTCCTTTGGTTCAGCTTATCCATTCTACCCCTACCAAAGCTTTTTGCCTGCTTGGGTTTGTTCTCAACCATTTGAGTTCAGGTTAGCCATGTCAGCCAGCGTAGCTCTGCTCAGACTCATTCAGCTGATGGAGCACCCTGTGGGTAAGGAGCACCCATGCCAACAGCCGACCCCACAGTGTGGACAGGATCACCCTAACCAGAAATGGGGTGATGAAAATCAGCCAAGAGCTGGTGATTTGGTCAGCCAGCACATCTGTCAGTGGGCTTGGTAGGTCTAATGGGAATGCCCTGTATTTAGTCACTGTGCCACTGCCCCTAGTTAGTAACTACAGTTTAATTTTTGTAATTGTTGGAAGGTGATACAATAGTGGGGGCATGTGTTCCATGTTGAATTAAGGAGTAAGCTTTAGTTAGAGATGTTAAGTTCTGTAGTAGTAAGGTAGTGTTTTATTAATACAGCAGACTTCAGCAATGATGTCTCCTTGTTAATTCAGAAATAGCCCATTCTTCAAATCAAGGGGTGGGTACGGACTGTCTCTTTTTTACACTCACTCTAAATTGATCCTTTGTGTTACTACTTTCATTATAAATTGCTAAATACTATTTTCCTTAAAGATGATCTTTGGAAGTAATTAGTCTAAACTGAGTGAAGGAAATCTGTTGCAGTCAGGCATTCTCATCTTCAGGTCTAACCGTGAAATTTCTATCTTTAAATAGAGGAAGCCTTTTTTCTATGTTGCTTAACTTTTTGTTGAGTGGTTCTTAAGATGATAACTATTTCTGAAGGTCATTGTGTTGGTTTCTTGATCAGCTTATTCATAGTTACCACCATTTCTGCATGAACAGAGGACTTTTTCTCTCCTTTATAACTGAGGGAGATTAGAATTATGATTGTTTTATAAGGGAAAGGTTTAATGGCTTTTTTTTTTCCCACTTCAAGTTGTTGTATGAGAAAATCCCAAGAAATACAGGATTTAGATGTGTTACAGCTGTTACATCTAGCAACTGGTACAGAAATGTACTGTAAACAAATTTATGGTCACCATCTATCCATTTATTTATTTATTTTTAATCAAGCATCTTTGTGGGGAATGAAATATTGGAATACACAATAGTTGGACAGATAAGACTTCTTTGAAAGTGGCCTTAGGCAACATAAACTCTCCTGACCCAGAGTTTCTGCTCTGTTAGTCTTTAGCTAATTTCAGTAAGGAAAATGGAATTTGAGTTCATTTTAGCTTTGGAGATCGTGAGAAATTGGTTCTTAAAGCACTGAGGGCATAGACTGTGGATTATAGCATTAAACTGTTTTGAACATTAGAGTTTTCAGGCATCATACTAATAACATATTTTTTCTGGTTATTTTAGAATATGGGTGTTGATCTGGGGATTAAGTTTGATCACTTATAGTTTTGGTTCTGTATTTATAAAGAAACAGTAAGTGATCTTCCTTCCTGTTGCGTTACTCTGTTCACAGAGAGTATTATGGACCTTGTTGGAAGAAATGTGCTTGATTTGAGAAGTAAAAGTTTGGCTTTTTTTCAGTAAAGAGTATTATTTTGTCTGTAATAAAATTTATTTTTCTGTTAAAGTCATAATACATCATTTGTGGTATGTCCTCATGCTTAATTTCCAATGCTTAGGAAGCTGGGGCCTGGAGGATTGTGGTTTGGGTTTTTTTCTACTTGAAAAATTCCTTAAATGCATAGAGTTAGCATCTTTTAGTATGCATCCTTATTGTAACTATAAAACCCCTCACTTTAATTCTTGGGAAGATACTGCAAGTAGTATTATCTATTACAACTGATGTAACTGCATTCACATTCTGACCTTTTGTCACTGTTGTGTAAAAAATTAGGCCACTTAATATGGGATTTGAGCAGTTGAGGAGTGGTTCACTGTAAACCAAATGCAATGTGACAGTTTCTGTTTGCTTCCAGGCAAGGTGTAGCAACTGCTCTTTAACCCTGCTCTATCAATAGGTGTAACCTGGAGAAAGTATCAGCTGAAGACTGAGAAGGGAAGAGGTTGTCCTCAAGCCATGAATCTAAATAAAAGCTGGTATATGAGTGAGGAAACAACTGTGCTTTTTCCATTTTAAATGCTTTATAAAACTCATAATACAAAGGAGTAATTTTAAACAAAGCAAATAAACATACTTGCTCAGTTCCAGTAGCAGCTTTGGCTATCAGAAATGAGAAGTATATTGACCTCATTCTGGCTCCAGGATTATGACAAATACGGTGGAGAATAATTTACGTATGTTGAGTAGAAGAGTTGGCAATAGCATAGGAACTGCCAAAAGTTTGTGTCACTGCCTCTGTTCAATTGAAAAGGATGAGCATGCATGCAATGAATACATGTGTTTAATGTATGTAGCTGTCGGTTATCTTTGGGAGCACTAAATCTTATGGTTGTAGCTCACCCAATGGTTTTATCTAAGCAGGACAGCAGCATTATTTAAAAAAAAAAAAATCTTAAAACTTCCACAACCTTTTTTAATGAGCCCTTAATGGTACTTCTGTTGCTATTCAACATGGGTCACATCCTCCAACGTAAATTGAATTGTTGAGAAGAAGAGGTAGCCCCTTGAACTTGTTAATTTTTTGGCATTAGGCCTCTGTTTTCTTTCTAGTTAAAGGAAATAGAATAGAGGAGAAGATTAAATACTTGTAGTAACTTGCAAAGTAAACCCAATCATTTGGGACAATTAAATACGTATCATAATGCTCTGCCATGCTTTTTACAGGGTGGTAACATCAAAAATAAGAAGAGAACAGAAAAGAGTATTCCAGATGAACTCTTTATGCACATAGCAGAAGTCAGATAAAGAATGCATGGCAAATAGCTGCCACTTAAGAGGTACAGAAAGATGATTTTTGTCTTTCTTTAAACATTAATTGGACACCTTCTAAGCTTTTCTTTTGTTCGTTAGTGGGTTATGTTTTACAAGTTTTAGTTTCAGAAGTTAAGAGCAACAAGTTGACTGGTTTCCATGGGAGCTAATTCAAGCTATTGTGGCATTTTTAATATCTTAAAGCAGCTGTGTTGGTGGAAGCCAATATGCAGCAAAAGGTTTGTGAGAGAGATTTTCTAAATTGTCCTAAGGTTGGGAGTAGGGGGTGAACTGAGCATCATCTGCACATGTGCACTGGATTGCAGTTCAGGCATAAGCATTATGATATTTGCAACAGCTCCTCAAATGGAGCTGCTGGTGATCCCTACTTCTGCCACATTATTTTGAATTCATGTATTTAGTTTATTGCTGAATCTGAATAATAAATTCGGTCCTGTAGAAGTTGATTGTATTTTTTTAAGAGGCCAAATATCAGTATTTGGTAAACCAAATATAATAATAACATGTTGCTGATCTCTGTAACAGTGTATAGAAATAAGCAGCAAACTATGTATCATCAAGAAATACAATATTATAGAAATGCTTGTGTAATGGCCAGTCATGCTTACGGAGGAAGCTAGAAAGTAGCATGTTCAACGGGAAACAGTCTTGCAGTTCCTTCCTCTCCAAGTTGAATCTTAGTGCTTTCCTTGCTTTGTTCAAGTCAAGGGGTTGGTTTACAGGCATTAAAATAAACAGAATAGCACCTGCAGCTTAGTCATAAATGGGAACATCTTAAAGTAGCTAAGCAAACAAATGAAATCATGGAGATTTAACCTTTTCTGAAATGCCTTAGCTTCTCTACCAGCGTTCATTTTTAAGATAGATCAGCATTTTGGTGATGAAAGGACTCTGAACATGTAAAGGAATTGTTAAAGATGAAGACCCAATGTATTGTTAAAATTAACTAATTCATTATTTTGTGAACTGTCAGAACACCTCTTGCAAAAAGCTCTGCAGATTTTAATTTCTTTTTTTTTTTTTTCTACTGAATGCCCACTTCTAGGACATGATACTATAATGTTTAGCAATTGTATGATGTGCTAATATAAATATTTGACCCTTACTCCAGACTTCAGCTACCAAGTGCTTTTATAATACCAAAATGAACACTTGTGTTTTGATTTTTTTATATGTTGCCAACTTCAATTACATAAATAGATTCTGCTGGCTACACTGGTTATGTTTACTGGTGACAGAAAATCACAGAACACATTATCGAACTAATTCCTTCCACAAAGTTCTGTCATAGACCAGAATAACTGAACTTGCTTTTTGGCAGGTAAATCTGAGTTGATCTTGCAATTATTTGAATACTGCTGCTATGTGCTTCATATTAAAACAGATATTAAGAACTTCTGATTTTTTTAAAAACTGGCATTCAAATAAATTGCTTCTGCAATCATATGTCACTTATGTTTTATTGGGAAAAGGAGATGTAATTTACATGTATAGAGATCTGTAAGGATGAGAAACTAGAAGCACTGTTTGTTTGCACACCAATAATGTGCACAGTTTCTTTGTTTTGCTTTGTTTCTTTATCTTGCTATATTTAGGTATTATGCGTATGACCTTGCATTTATTTTCTAAGTTGAGCCTAGATTTATTTGCTTCTTATTTCGTAAATCTTTATAAACTTTCTGCTCCAAAGAGTACTCTAAGTTAAGCTAGTGTAGGGCTATATACTTATAAAGCATTGCATCAGTAGAAGGTGTATTAAAAGATGTTCCGGGTGATCCATATAGGTTAACAGATCTTAGCTTTGATGCTTGGTTTTAATAGCTTGCACAGCTATCTGGATGACCATATCTCCCTTTCACATGATAGACTAGCAGAACAGTTCATACTCCTATTTCAAGAAGGTGGTTGTTGACTGCATATTATCTTTGAGGCAGCTGATCCTAAACTCTGCTTTTTTATTTGGTCTATCAGACCATTTGTGTATTGCTTCTGGTGCATGCTGCAAAGATGTTTTCAGAACAGCTTCTTAAAGGAAGATGGTAGGTTTGAAATGTTTTAGATAATTAGTAACCAATTTAAACATTACTTTCATCTGAAGGGATTGGTTTCATTTTAGTGACTTGA
>JANHGB010006661.1:13855-26814 GCA_026283785.1 Coracopsis vasa
TATTGAACCTTGCCTTGCTTTACGTTTACATCTTGGATAAATTCTATTCTTAATTATCATTTCAAAGCCCACAAAGTGTGAACACAGAAGATAATTTTTTATATCTACTTAAAACATTATTAAGATAATTTAAGGTATTTAACTTCACAACGTTCTTATGGTTTGTGTTCTTTCCACTGAAGGGTTATGTGAAGTCCAGAAGACTATACTAAATGTTATTTGAATAGGTTAGTTTTGAGAAGGCAGGAATGTGAAAAAAAAGAATAGTTAAATCACCTCTATGTCCCTGCAGAGCAACAGGGCAAGCTTTGACTTCCGCAAGCTCTAAGGGAGCTGTGGGAGGCTGCCTCTGTTCATAA
The DNA here is from genome assembly GCA_026283785.1 of Coracopsis vasa. NCBI lineage: Eukaryota > Metazoa > Chordata > Aves > Psittaciformes > Psittacidae > Coracopsis > Coracopsis vasa. The sequence continues at coordinate 14,215 of JANHGB010006661.1, forward strand.
CAGTTCCACACTCTGCCTGATAACTAATTTGCAGTTAGGCCATGTCTCCCATTACAAATGAAGCACCTTTATTTTTGCCTGGAGATGGTGCAGGAAGGAGTGTATCATCTACGATTCTGTTGACTCATCCCTTGCCTCTGTCCAGACAGAAGTAATTTCTGTACTTTACCTAGTTTCTGGTGTGCATTTGCCAGTGTAGCTTATGTCTTTTCAGACTTTGATTGGTCCAAGATTTAAAGATTTCCTTCTAAGAATTAGGAAAGAGGATCTCAGTGAGGCATTATTATCAAAAAATGCAAAAGTGTTGAATGAGTTTCCGGAGGTCTTTTAGTCTATGCTCAGTGGTACTCATTTAGCTAGAGTAGACAGTACAAAAATTTAGTCTCAGTGTATTAAATAAGAGAGGGAATTTATCAGAAATACTTCTCAGTCCAGTCTTGCCTCCATGCCCCTTTAAGGAGCATGTCATTCCAGCTACAGGGGTGGTGAGAAGCATGACAGGACCTCAGTTCTGCACACTGGTTTCCAAAGAAATGAATAGTAACAGTGAGTTTTTTGACAGTACATGATCCAAGATGATTACTTACTTAGTCAGCCTTGAGGTTTCTCATCTCCTTCTGCATTTGTTTAATTATCTTTGTAAAAATAGCTGTATGATTTAAATCCTCTTTGCTGTGTATTTTGCCACAAAATTTATCTTCACTAATTAATATATCAACACTATATTTTAACTGCAGGATTGCAATTTCTCTTTCAGTATAATAATTTAATGTCAGTATTCATTTCAAAGCTCATATACTGTATCCAAAATATTTTTAATCAGAAAGGCTGTGGAAGAAACTAACTGCCAAAGTTGCAAGCAGCAGTGGGTTGTCAACAGTGGTGATGTCTCTTTGGGAAGGGGAACAGCACTACACTGTGTGAAGTGCAATACTGAAAATGGTTGAATATTTTCAAGACTTTTTTCATTAAAAATGCCTTTTGGTCTTTTAATCCACTGTGGAATACACAAAATGAAGGGCCTAAGTCTCAACAGAATAAGCATTGTTCTTGCAACAGAGGCAGAGTTAATTTGAGACATTTTCTCTAATCAGTGAAACTATGAAAGTAAAAGATGAATTAGATTAACATATCCAGTTAAATTACTGATAATCTTATGCTTATTCATATTCGTATGCTTATTCATAGCAAATACTGTCCATTTCTATGTTCATTTTGTACTTGGTCATATATTCATCTTTACGGGTTCCAAATACTATTTCAGTAAGTGGGTTTGAAACCTCCTGAGGAAACTGAAAAAGAAAAAAACAAAAGAACTTTTCTGTAAGTTTGTTGTTAAAATTGTGGTACTTCATGCAAAAGGTTATTTTTTGATTTTTACATCTTTGCTATTTTCAAAACACCAATATGTGAGACTTGGCATAAAAGGCGGGTTAGTGATTTAGAGGAACAGATTTAAGTGGCTTTTTAGGTACTTGGTAAGTATTTCCAAAGCTGGTTTTTATTACTCTTATTTATCTTTCAATATTGTAATGAAATACAAGTAGTCTTTAGAGTTTGGATGGAAATTGTGTACGGGCTTGCAGAGAAAGGTATTCAGAACAATTACAGTACCTTTTCATGTAGGAATTTAGTAAGATCTCAGACATGTAATAGGACGTAAGCAGAGCTGATATGGAATTGTGCAAGTACAATATGTGCTAGTGTCTACCAAAGAGAAAGTGCTGTACTTTAGAGGTCACAGAGAAACCGTTATGTACTAGGCTGAGGAGCATTATTGTCTTTGTAGCAGACACCTAGATTTGGTATTGCTCCAGGAACTGACTAGAGATGGATTTCCTGCAGCCAACCCTACTATTTGTTAATTTTCTTCTCACCCTTGCTGATAGGCAGCATGCCAAGAGGAGTCACCCTTTTGAAGCATGGCAGCTTTTCCTCTCTTTGAAACAGGTATTTCATCCCCAGTTCTTGTGTCTGGGAAGTGACTCTCTTAGCTTACAGTTACTGTATTGTTCAGTGAGCTAAATGTTCCTGCGTATTTTGAATGTTTATGTCCCAGTCCTGCTTGATCCTGTGAAAACAGGGAGGTTACTGAGCATTCCAAGGGTCTGACCACTGGGACTCAGCTAATTTGGAGATTAGAAAGGAAGTTTGCTGCAGGCATATCTATACGCTTGGTAGGGCAGCTGCATTTGGAAAGCATAGTTTTTTGCCTTTCTGAGATGGAAAGAGGAATTGCCAGGTTAGTCTTATAGTGTGACTTGCCACATTACCTCAGATACAAAATTCTTTCTATGCATTGACAAGGAGATCCAAGAGCTTAATACAAATGACCTTCATTGGCAACTGTCACACTAACCTGCTGTGTGTGCTGCTTCAGCTTTTTGAGTGTCTCTTTTACTGTTTCCTGACACACTGAAGGAAGAAAAAAAAAAAAGAAAACCAAATCCAAACCCAACATTTTGCAATTGTAGTATTCTTCCCACTGCAGGTTCTGGTGTATTTACAAACTGCAGCAATATCATTTAAAATTGTACTGGGCTTTATAAATGGAGAAACTTAAACCTAGGTGATTTGACTGCTGATGTTCACACCATGATTCTTAGTAAGTTATGCACTGGAGCCTGGTATTGCTAATACCTAATCTGGTGTGACTATTAGTAATTTGATGCTGTGCGTAGGGAGCTAAGTTCCTTACAAATGTAAATGAATGAGCAGTGTTGAGGTCAGCCATTTGACTTGGCTGGAGTTTGAATTCAGTGTGATTCTTGAACTGTTTTCCAGCAGATTTCCAAAATAAAAGCTGATTTACTACCTACGTGTCATCCAGATTTCTGTTTGTGCCAAATAGAATACCAGTTCCAGTGTCTCAGCTGGCAGGGAAGTATGGATTTTCCCCCTTCTAAGATTTTTCTAAGGAAATAGACTTTGTCTTTTGAAGATAAAATGTTTAAAAATAAAAGAAGCGTTTGTCTTCAGCAGTTCAGAAAGATAGCAACCACCTACAATCTGTGAGAACACTTACATAAGACTCATACATTGTACAGGAGTTCTGTTCTGCCAGTACTAGAACACTGTTTCTGTGTAGTTGTCAGATACATGTGAACCAAAGCATTGCTTGCAGGGCTGCTGCACAGTCTATTCTGATACTGTATTCCAAAGGTTAAGTAGGAAAATAATTCTGTCCTAGTTTTCACTTTGCTACTCTTAAACATTTTGCTGAATTCTGTGTCAAAAAAACCCCGAAACCACACTCCCAAAAAAAACCCAAAACCAACCCACAAAAAACCACCCCCAAACCTGAGATCCTTTGGGACTATTGGAAGAATGGAGTATTTTTATTTTAGTTGCTACAAATAAGCTGGTATTACACTTTCCAACACTATCTAAGTAGAAATGATTTTCATACCAAATAGGATGATGGTTATACAACCTAATAAACCTTTAGATATCTTGGTTTCAAGGAAGGGAGTGGAAACCCCTGACGTGACAATTTATTTCTGGCTGTCAGATTATACTTGTATAAAATGGGGCTTTATTGGATTATGCAGAATACAAGACCGAGAATTCAATACACCAATTTTTTATTTTTTAATTGTATTTTTCTTGTGCACATTTTTAGTGTTGAGTTTCAGTTATGTTATTAATACGCTTCTGTGTATTGGTCTGCTTAAAGTCAGGGGTTACCTAGATAACAATTACTATCTGCAAATGCAAATGGCAAATATGAAATAATTCTTCAAGATAGAGGAGGTTACAAATAAATGAGAAAGGGGAGACAAATGTGTTATCTTTGAAATATGACAGTATCACAGTACATTAAATTCTAAATCAGGTATGTTTCTCACTCTTGCACCTAATGACTGGATCAAGTAATTACTGTACAGGGTTAGATTTCAATCAGGGTGAACTAATGTTCTCTTCTACTTACTCTTTTTGTGTGTTTGAGTTGCTGATGTCCAAACAAGTAGTTCTGTTAGAAATGTCAGAATGAAGCATGGCTTTTGAAAACTGAAGATAGACAGGAGACATTCTGCATATCTTAAGTCTAGTTTCTTGTGAAGTAAATGCTGCTGGTTGTAACTTCCAGCTGATGATAAAGCAATTATATGCATCTTCTCTAGCAGCTAAAATGAGCATGCTAAAAAAATAGTGGGTTATTATCTGATACATACAACAGTGTAAAAAGATGTTTTCATTGAGATGTCTTTATTTTCTTCTTGTCTGTTTGAAAAAGCATTTATTAAAATTATTTTTATTTACATTTCCTAATTACTCTGACAATCAATCAGAAAACCTGCCTAAGACAAACTAGTAATTTCATGGATGAGCAGTAACAGCTGAGTTCTGCTTTAGATTCTAATAGAACAAGAGTGAAGAAACAAATTGTTTACATTTTAGTATTACAAGTCTATAATTTGTCATCTTTACAGTATTGTTTAGATATTCTGTTCATAGAATCATAGAATCAGATAGTTTTGGGTTGGAAGAGACCTTAAAGCTCATCCAGTTCCAACCGCCTGCCACAGGCAGGGACACCTTCCATTAGACCAGGTTGCTCTGAGCCCCTTTCAGCCTGGCCTTGAACACTGCCAGGGATGGAGCAGCTGCAGCTTCTCTGGGCACCCTGTGCCACTGCCTCAGCACCCTCACAGGGAAGAACTTCTGCCTAAGATCCCATCTCAGTCTCCCCTCTGTCAGTTTAATCATAGTGTATCTGAGCCACTATGTAGGGCACAGACTCTTTTCTCCCTACCAGAAAAACCCTTATAGATGTTGGGTGGAGGTGTGTGTTTTCTTTTTTGGGGGGAAGGTCAAGACAATTCATTGTTCTAAGCTCAAAAATATTTCTGCAGTCTCATACAATAGCAGTTCATCAGTAAAAATTAAATGAGAGCCAATGTAATTTGATACATGACTGAGGAATTTGGGAATTCAGGCTCTGGGAATTCTAGAGTGTCTTACATTCACAGATGATATAGCAACATAGCAACAAGGTTATTCTAGTGTTGAAGGATCATTTGGGAAGATACCTGGATTTTTAACAGCCTACAGCCTATAAGTAAAGGGGTTTGCAGCACCCTTGCAGCAAAAGAAGCAAAGAGTATTCTGCATGGAATAGTGGTTAGTGACCTCATCCTGTTCTGTCAATCAGTGTGGACAACTGCTTGAGGAAACAAGAGGCATCAGCTGTGGTATTTCAATGTACATGCTGCAGCCTGTTTCAGTTTTGCTTCCTAGAAGCATGTTCCTGTGAAATTCTGTAAAGGATGGTAAACTGATAAATAGTGGATGTTTAGGCTTGCTGGTTTTTAAACAACTTTGGGTTTAGTGGTTAAAATTGTTTATCCAAAAGATTTAAGACAAGGAATTTGCAGTATCTGAGACTCTACTGTGAATTGAAACTTTCTAATTAGGGTTAGAGTTCTGCATTGGAGAACTTTGGTTTTAGAGTTTCATAATGATAAGTACATGGATTGCATGAAACTGCAATAAAATCTGAGAACTGAGTCACAATCAGTAGCATCTCCTGTGTTAGAGCAGAACAGCAAGAGGCAGCAGCCACAGGTTGCAGGAGAACAAATTCTGTTTGCCAGGGGATGGGCAACGCATTCACAGAGGGGTTACCCAGAGGTGGTGGAATCACCACCTTTAGAGATGTTCAGAACCTGACAAGACCTAAGCAGCTGGTAGCCCTGCTTGGGATTGGGGATGGACTAGATGACCTCCAGGTCATTTTAACCTGATACAGTCAGGTTCAAACCACAGGTTAAGCACGTTTTTTGTGAGAAGTTGGCTTGGTTTGGATTGCACTTCAATGGTACAAGTGCAATCAGTAGAATTTAATATGTTGTATATATTTCTTGCACACTGTGTTCTTAGTTGCATCTGGTCAGTAAAACCATATTTACATATGTTCCTGAAATGACAGTTTAAAAATGGACATGTAACTAATTTAGCAGTTTGTTTTAGAAATGATGAAAGTTGAGATGATTTAATTTATAGCAGGATATGTAGTTACCTGTAATGGGGAAAGGAGTTAGTCAAACCTAATATGTTAAACCTTTAGTACAAGAAGGTGTTTCTATTAATTTCGTAGGATTTAATGGTGTGAATACAGCTAATGTGGTTTAATCTTTTTGAAAAGTGATTCCAAGACATAACTCATAGCTAATGAATTGTGGATAAAATGCTAGGAATATGAGCAGATAAGCAGCTAAATTTTCCCTGAAATTCTGCTCTGAAGAGACTTTGTTAATAATGTACTTAATTTGTATGGGTGAGTAGGAGTTTGAGGAGAGTGTAATGTCAGGAAATGGAATCTGAGTCGGGTAAATTATGCTTCTAAAAGCTAAGAACAAAGAAAAAAAATCTTGCATAACTGTAAGTTAATGTGTCTTCATTTAATGTGAAAGCACCAATTGGTAACTATGGAAAATAATGAAAACTATGCACTTAACCATTGTCATTGTTCTACTGAGGTATATATCAAGCAGCACTTGTTTTTATTTTTAAATTGGCACTTTAAATCAGCAACACGATGCATTACCCCTTTTGGAGCGTAGGCCATTCTTTGGTGGTCATGATAACTTCTTTGTCATTTGTTGCTTCTTAAAATAACAAGTAACACTTCAAATCTTTTGGGTCTGGTCATCAAAACACATGTTGCATTGTAAAAACCTTTAAATACACACCCCAGCATGTACAGTATTTATATTCAGCATACACAAAGTTTGGAGTTGAAGGTTGGGAATGGGCAAGCAGAAGTGTTTCTGAAGAAAAATAACTAAAATTAAAAAAACAATTCAACAATAATAAGACATTTTTTCATTTTTTTTATAGGTCTTCTTGAATTGTTAATATTTTGTATGGTTTGAGTTGCCAAGAATCCAGGGATGAACTTCACTGAAGTCCATACTGATTTACTGAAATTTTAATGACTTGATAGGGTTCTGTGAGCTATAAAAAGCTTCTGCCAGTAATTCATACTTCTGTCTCTCCTCACGGTAGATTAAGTACCACATTAATGATAGAAAATAATAAATTGGGACTTCTGTTCCATTCTGTATTTTACAATAAGGAGCTAGTATGCAGTAAAGTTAATTCGAAAAAAAATCATGGCAAGAAGACTTTCTTCCTGGAGAGGTCAGGCTGGTTCTGATACAGTTCTTTGGTACCAAGTCCTGCATTAACACCAAAGTTGATTTTTGATCTGAGTGAAAGTTGTGCAGTGCTTCAAAACATTAAAAGCCCTTTGTATGTTCTCATGTATTAGAGAATGCTGAATCAATATAAGCTACTGAAAAAATAGAATGTTCTGCTGATAATCAGGCCATGTCACTTGCTGAAAGGGAGAGCAGAGGGTATCCTTACTGATTAACACTGTGTGGTTGTTCTGTCAAAGTTGAGCAGAGGAACTGCACTGCTTCTCAAAATCAAAGGACTGTGAAATTGCTTGTAATACATTGCTTAAATCTATTTTTTCGAACGTGTAGTATTCCTGGAAAATTTATGGATCCTATGTGGATCATTTTAAATTTGAGTGTTGTATGCAAAGGAACTGACCAAAACCCAAATGAGAATAGTAATGTGTCTGCCTTTTTATTTTTTTTTTCCTCTCTTTCTTAGTTTTATCCACTCTAGTGTGCCTAAGAGAGCACTTGCTCTCCCTATCTCCAGAGGATTTACCACAATGGATCACTTGGGGACGGCGGATGCTGAGGATGACTCTGGATCACTGACCCGACTTGCTCCCAGCCCTCACAGCGAAGCAGTTGCACATGAGTTCAAGGAACTCTCACTGCAGCCCAGTCAGTACTTACCTCCTCTCAATGAACGGAAGAATGGTGAGCGCACAACGGCCTGTTGCTACATTGCTTAAATGTTCCCTATGGGAATAATGATGTTTGATTTCTTCAAATATCGTTACTTGATTTGCCTGACTTGCTCTTCCCAACCCATGTTCTGTAGAGTTAAAGTGCTACAGTGCTCATCAGGAAAGCTGTCCTGATCACCTTCACTTGTAAGTCTGGCTTGAAAGCACAACTGGTGTACTTTGTTAAGGCATATTGAATGAAGTTCTTTATATTTTTAAATAGTTTTAAACCCACAGCTACTGTAAAATAGAAGTATTCAATTAAATGGTTTTGAGAGTTGTATTATTAAAAAAATAATACACACACAAAGGGATAATTATCAAGAATGTTTCTTTTTTCTGCAAAAATTATGCAGAATTGAAGTTGCACACTGTATCCCAGAAAGTTTAATTCACCACATAGCTTAAGGTTTAACAACACAAGAAAAAGAAGATTTACATTTTGGGAATCTTTCCAGCATCTTTCCTTGTTGTTCATGTTGACATGGCAACTTAGGAAAAAAGTATTTCCACTGTTACAGTAAGCATCAGGAGGAATTAGGTCTGAATCCAAACACAGGCTCATTTTTACAGGGGAGAAGGCAGAACTTTTTTGTGGTAGTTGTTTGTTGTTTTTTTTTTTCTCACATGAATATCTTTAATAATGAAGATTTGCTTTCCAGTATTTGCAGTAAATATTGGGAACACTGAAATGATGTAAATGAAGTATTTGATTTTTGAAGCATTTTCTTTAAATTGGTTTAGCTACAGTTAGCTATTAATTTAGTTGTAACAGTATAAGCATTATTAAGTAGGAAGAAAACTAACTGAATATCCTGGCTTCAAAGTAGAAAAAATGGCGATATGTTTTACTAGGCTGTATGTATATCAATTGCTTCATTATTTTTTTCTTGAAGAGCTTGAAATGCAGAATATTATGTTAACTGATATAATGTATTCAGAGTATTATAAACTAAGGGACCTGCAGCTAGTTTATTAATAATTTTATTAATTTATTAATATTCTGGCTCTATATCCCTTCAAAAATTATTTTATATAAGTCAGAAAAAAACCTGTAACTTGGGCAATACTGGTTTTTGTTGGCTTCGATTTGATGTTAAACTGGTAATAGGTATGTCTCTAACAGAAGCTTGTTTTAAGATGTGTTACAACACTTTACTTTGCAGGAAGCAACAGAAATACTATTTAAAACTATTTCATAATGAAGCTAAAAATGCTGGTGTGTAACTCATAAGTCTCATCAAAGAGAATATAGTGGGGATTTTTGCATCCTCTTGTGAAACTGTGGCTCTAGAAAATGAGATTGGTTTTTTTAGTTGTCTGTAAAACTGAACTGGAGGATACAGGTATCTATGTTGAGTCTAAATAAGTCACATTTTTCATTTCTGAAGGCTACTACCACAAGAATGCACTAAATTACACAGGGAAAATCCCTTCTACATGGACAAGCTTGTCAGTTTCTCTTGACAGCCCTTGATATGACTGTGCTAAGTACAAACTTATCCCTTTGCTTAATTTCATTGTTTTCACAGAATCCCAGACTGGTCTGTGTTGGAAGGGACCTTAAAGCTCATCCAGTTCCAACCCTCTGCCATGGGCAGGGACACCTTCCATTAGACCAGGTTGCTCCAAGCCCCTTTCAGCCTTGGCCTTAGACACTGTGGGGCAGCCACAGCCTCTCTGGCCAACTGATGCCAGGGCCTCACTAACCTCACAGGGAAGAGCTTTTTCCTAATGTCTAATCTGAATCTCCCCTCTGTCAATTTAAAGCCATTCCCCTTACGCTGTCACTATGAGCCCTTGTAAAAAGCTCCTCTCCAGCTTTCATTTTATCTTCCTACTTTTACCAATAAAGGTGAAGTTGTCAAACAAGCAGTAAAACAAGGTGTGTAGCTTCAGGTGCTAAACTTACTCATGTTTGCTCTTTAGTATTTCATTTTTAATTCTTCTGTATTGAACAGTTCTTTTCTTAGGCATTCTTCCCATAACTTGGAAGTTTTTTGTGATTTCATGAATTAGTGAAATAATTTATAGGTAGGTTTTGTACTGTCTTCATATATATTCTGCTGCTTGTTTATTTTCTTCCAAATAAAAGGCTGCAGCAAGAGATTTTAATGCTTAAGGGCTTTGGCTTGTTGAAATAACATAGGAGATTTTCCTTAAGAAAGTGGTGGTGAGGAAATGATAATTTGACAAGCTGCCCCTCACTCCTCTGTGCCAGTTGACTTAAGAACTGCTACTCCTCAATATTTATCATAATTCCCGTTATGAGTTAGCATACTTTTGAGCATCTGTCCTTAGCAAGTATCAGGCCTCCCACAAAGATTTTAATGTCGTCTTTGAGGAGGAGATGATATGAAGGTCACATAATGGGCTGTTGAATATTTTTCTGCAGGAATCATTATGCTTACTGTGAGCTTTGGTAGTGATCCTTTAAACCTTTCGTTTACTTGAAGGAGTCTTCTGGCAGTAGTCCAGTAGAAGGCTGAATTAGTCTAGTATTGTTCTGCACAGTGTAGTTAAGCTGCTTGCACAAGTTAGTACAGAAACTGCATTTCAAGCGTTTCCAATGACACTGGAAGTGTGGGAGGCCTGTGCTTTGCTTTGGTTTTGTTTACTGTGGAGGTAATCACAGCAGGGGAGCAGAAACGTACAGTGATATTGCAAGCATGGGCCTGGTGAGCCAGCAGCCACTTGAGATGTTATTACCTTGTCCTTTTTTAACATTTTACTCTTTCCATGCCCAGTGTGACCCCAGAGGTCGCAGTCATACTGCAGAGCTAGTTTAGGAGTTCAGGTGAGCATAGTTCAGTGCTTTGTGGTTTAGACTAAGCTCCAATGGGACTGTTGTCCCTTGAGTTGACAACGGAACACTTCTATGCTCTGCCAACTTTGTTGAAGAGGTTGGAACTTCTAGTAGAGGATCAATAACAAACGCTTGGAGGGCAATAGCATCTTAAGCTTCTCCAGCCATTTACTACATGCAGGTGTTTACTCCCTGAATAAAGACAAATTTCTTTGGAGATTGAGAGAGAAAGGGCAGCAACATTCTTCTCGAATGTCATTTTCAGGTATCGTCCATCATAAAAAGTCTGTGAAACACAAATTCTAACCAATTCGTGTTTCATATTTTAATAGCAGGGCAAGTAATGGGAGTTTTCAAGCCAATTTGCTAGATTAAAGGTTTTATTGCAGGCTGAAATACGTGGACTGAACCATCTCTAAAGCAAAGATTTCAATTATTTGAAGCTAGAACAACAAACTGTTTATAGAAGTTAGCTTGTGTACGTATTTACATGTTATGATAAAGAATCACTTTTCCAGGATGTTGTATGTTGGTATTCTGGACTGTCACAATTTTAGGATTCCCCTTTGTCTTTTGAGCTGTTTTCAGGTTAATGGGTGTGGGCAATACTGGATTACTAATGAAATTAATTTCAGTTTCTCATTAGTCTGCATCTTTCTGGATAATTAGGCAATACCTAGAATGCACTGATCATGTAAACTTGTGCCCTGTTTATTGCAGCATATTACTGTGCCTGTTCTCTTGAGACCAGCTCTTGTTCCACTTGCCAAAAAGCAGCAAAAGTTGCCTTTCCATGGGTTCTGCTTTTCACACTTGTGACCTGCTGAGTGGACACCGAAGACAGGCCTGTGATTCTGGCAGTCTGATGGCCACCACTGGTGTATAGCCCATCTTCATCATGGGAGCAGCTGGGCTCCTCACAGAAATGAAGCTTGGGAAACAGAATGCCATGGCCTTGAGATGCTCTGGGTTTGCGTCCCTGCCTGAAGGACACTAGGTTATGTACACAATATTTGCTTTCTTAATGAAGACGCTGTGTCCTTAGGCAGGACAGTCGCTGGAGGAGAAGTGACACAGATGAGGCTCTTCTTTGGGAGCAGGAGGGAGAAGATTGATGACTAGGTGTCACTTAGTTAGACTGCAGCGGAGGAAGAATGACAGAGTAGCAGGCAGCATGGCACAGCTGAAGTACTAGTCAGAACAATATGCTACCCACGCACCGCACCAGTTTCACAAGCTTCTGTCTGAGAGCCAGAAGGTGGCAAGGGAGGAAGGAGGGAAGGATAGGCTGCCTGCTGCTGCCTGCAGGAGGGCGGATGGGAATGATGCTGCTTGCAGCCTTCCAACCTGCTGTTTCAGAGCCAATGGGTGGAAAGAGATTGCACATGTAGATACCATCAAAGAAAGGAAGCACTGCATGAGTAAAGCTTTTTGCATGCTGAATTAGTACTTTCCCAGAATTGGTGAGCATGTCACTTTGGCTGGTAGAGGCAGGTGTGAAGGTCTGGGTGTCAGGAGCCAGGCAATCATAGTTGTTTCCAGGGACATTTAAAATTAAAAGATCCTGGCTTCTATGTCTTACAGCAGCCTCTCTTGGCTTTGCAGTGGCTTCCTTGTCTGTCCTACTGTGCCAGAATCTCCTCGTGGCTACTAGTTTCTAAAAAAGAGACATGTAAATGACTCCTGTGCAGTTGTCATCCACAGATGAAAGCCTGATTATATTCTTGTAAAATGGATAGAGAACTGGTTGGGTCCTATACAGGCCCTGGACTGTCCTTTAGCACTCTGTAGGCCTGCTTCAGCTCTTTGTCTTGGCTATAAATAATTTCAAGTTCTGAGTGTGCCTGTTTGCACATTGTGTGGGGAACCAGTTTTGTTCCAGCTAATGGGTGTCTGCTTCTCTAAACCCAGAACCAGA